>JAJIBD010009656.1:0-49332 GCA_021461705.1 Cryptotis parvus
CCGCTGGACTATCACTCCACACACTTTCTTTATCCACTTGTCTGTCTCAGACACTTGAGTTGTTTCCAGATCTCGCTATTGTGAATAGGACTGCAATGTACATAGAAGTGCAGATGGTGTTTCTGCTGTGTAATTTTGGCCTCCCAGAAGTGGTATTGCTGGGTCAAATGGAAGCTGAAACAATAAACCCCCACAAATAACTGAAACAATTCTTGTAAAAAAAAGAGATCAATACCTGGCATCCCATATGGTCCCCCGAGCACCGCCAGGAGTAATTCCTGAGTGCAGAGCCAGGAGTAACCCCTGAGCATCGCTGGGTGTGACCCAAAAAGGAAAAAAAAACCAACTTTGTCCATCAGAAGCATTAATACTATAAAAGGGGCCGGAGTGATAGCCCAGCGGTAGGGCATTTGCCTTGCATGCGGCCGGCCAGCGCCTGCCTGGATTCGATCCTCAGCATCCCATATGGTCCCCCGAGCACCGCCAGGAGTAATTCCTGAGTGCAGAGCCAGGAGAAACCCCTGAGCATTGCCGGTGTGACCCAAAAAGGCAAAAAAAAAAAAAAAAAGAGAGAGAGAGAGAGAGACCGGAAGGCATCACCTTTCCCAACTTCAAATTGTATTACAAAGCTGTAGTATTAAAACAGCATGGTATTGGAATAAAGACTGAACCACAGACCAGTGGAACAGAGTTGAATATCCTAAAACAGACCCTCAAATATATGATCACTTAATCTTTGATAAAGAGCAAGAAATATGAAGTGGAGCACGGAATGCCTTTTCAACAAGTGGTGCAGGGAAAACTGGGCAACTACGTGCAAAAAAATGAACTCAGGCACATAAATCATATCAAAATTCATTGATGACCTCTGTCAGACCTGAGTTCATAAAGTACATATAGGAGAATATAGGCAGAACACTCCATGATATTGAAGCTAAAGGCATCTTTAAAGATGAAACACCACTGACCAAGTGGAGGCAAAGATAGACAAATGGGACTACATAAAACTTAGAAGCTTCTGCACCTCAAAAGAAAAAAAAAAAAACAGTGACTGAGATACATACACAGCCCAGAGAACCGGAACATTCCCAAAGGCCCCTTTGTTGAGTCAAGGTTAAATTCTCAAGGAATTTCTTATATTCAAAACTACTCTAGCCTGACAAGCGGCTTGGTGAAGCTGGAACTCGGCTCACCCCAGGCCCAGCTGACTATGGGCCCCCCGGGGGCAGATGGGGTTTTGGGAGTGGGCCCATCACCTCTGGGGGGTCCCGGGAGCAGCCGGATAAGACTCGCCCACCACACTAGCCACCATTTTCACTGTCCGGATGCTGGGAAACTGCCTCACGACCAGATTAACAGCAAAAACCAGTTCGAGCCTAGGTAGGCGGCTCCCAGAACAGGGAATCACTGGGAATCCGTCAGATGGAGTCAGGGTCTGGCCTACTCCCCCTCCATTTTGTCGAGCCTGGTGGCCCCCGCCCAGGAGCTGCCCTGGGGCCACCAGCCAAAGCATGAAGAGCCTCACAAGCAGCTGGGGAAGCTGGAACTTGGTTCGCCCTGGGCCCAGCCGCGCAGTCCATTAAAATAGTGGAAACAGTGATGTCTTTTAATGCACTGCATTCCCACGATGTTCAGGGAAAGTTTGGCGGGAGGGAGAGATAAAGAGGAGAGAAATGACATACAGAACCCGCCAAGTAGTTGAGGTGTGGGAGGAGGGAGGGAGGTGGGGACATTGGTGATGGGAGATGGGTTTGGGTGGAGGGATGGGTGTTGGAACACTGTAGAACCAAAACTCTACATGAGCATCTTTCAATTGTATGTCTAAAATGGTGTAATAAAATTTGGGGGGGGGGGAGAACTATTCTAGCCTGAGACTATTCTCGGGGACCTTGTGCCACTGTTTATTGCTTGGTGCGTATTCTGTTGGTCCCCCTGTAAGCACCTCAGGATCAGTTCATACAAACTGGGCTCATTTGTCCTTGCTTCCACTCGCTCCTCTGTTTTAGGCCATACCCAATTGTGCTCTGGACTTACTCCTCACTTTGCCTTGGGGATTGTTGATAGGGGACCTCAGGGACCATATGTAGTACCTGGGATCAAACCTGGCTTGGCCACATTGCCCATTTTACTGCCTCTCTGGCCCTGTTCTTTCTGGGTGGCACCTGGCTGTGTTCACGGCTTGCTCCTGACTGTTCAGGGCTCAGGGGACCATATGGGATGCTGAAGATTGAACCTGAGTTGGCCGCGTGCAAGGAAAGTGCTATACCTGCTATACTATTGCCCCAGTCCTTTTTCTTTCTTTTGTTATCAGTTTTCTCCCAAATAGAGATATTTGAAATATGGGTCCTCTTAAGTCTGGGTTGTGGCCTAGTAGTACCCAAGTGTTTGCCTTCCTACCTGAGGCCCTGGGTCAATTTCCCCATCACCCCCCACAAAGAAATCTGAGTCATCTTTCTCAGCTTCTACTAAACAGTTATCAAAATCTGTTGATTCTGCCTCCAAATAACTTCATCTCTGTCTCTTCATCTCTGTTACCGCTTTCATCTTCATCTGTTCATCTCTGTTACCTATGTCCTGTTCCTCTTTTTGTTGGTTTGTTTTCGAACCACACTGAGGGTTCACGCTTGGCTTTGCTAGGGGACCATGAAATGCTGGGGATCAAACTTGGGGCTCCTGTTTGAACATATTGCATTTTTATATTGCATATTGTGTTTCTGGTGATTCTTCAGATTTGATTCGTACTATCCGAGACCCAGAGAAGCCCAATACTTTAGAAGAACTGGAAGTGGTAACGGAAAGTTGTGTGGAGGTTCAGGAGTTGAGTGAAGATGATTATCTGGTTACTATAAGGTTTACTCCAACTGTACCTCATTGCTCTTTGGCGACTCTTATTGGTAAGTTTGTTTATAATTTTTCAATTTTAAGTATTCTTGTACTGACCCAAATTATCTATGAATGGCCTCAGTCAAAGCGTATGGTTTGTAGAGAGTTTTCATATACTGACCATTTGGAAGTCCCGCAGTCAATCTGTCTGAGAGCTGCTGCATTATTCTCTCGCGTCTTACAGGTTCAGAGGGCAAATGACTGCTGAGGCTATGTAGCAGGAAAAGGGTGAAACTGAGGCTCAAATTCCGGTTCCCCCTTCAAATGTGTCTGCCCCCCCGAGTCACTCCACACCGCTTCTCTTAATGAGATGTATGTGCACAGAGGCTGCAGCAGGCGTGGGTCAGTTCCACCGCAGCCCTGGAGATGATGGGGGCCATCAGAGGACCCTCTGGCCCTCCCACCCTTCCCTTTCAGCTACTGGCATCTCTGTTATAACGAGACTGCACTCCCAGTACTGCAGACCAGCTAGCAGGAAGGTATCCCTGGGGCAGGGCCTGCCTCCACACTGGCCCTTTCCTCTGCAGGACTCTGGCTCCCAGCCCAGCACCGTGTGTGTGCCCTGCCTTCCCCACAGAGGCCCTCCTGCTCCCTCCTGCTCGCAATGCTGGGTTCTCCACCGCCACCACCACAAAACTGACACCAGGAGTCTGTCAAAAGGAAGATATGGTCAGGCCTGACAGATAAGCTCAGCAGATAGGAGCATGTGCATTGTGGACATAGGCTCTGGGCATGGCCCACGTACCACATGGTCCTCTAGGCCTGTCCAGGAGGAGCTGGAGCACTGCTGGGTGTGACCTCAAGGAAACAGGAAATAGGGCCACAGGACCAGAGAGAAAAACAGGTGAGGCGCTGGCTGCAATGAGCCAACTCTGGGTCGATCCCAGCACACATGGTCCTCCTGGTGTCACCAGAAGTGAACCTTGGGGATAACCCCTGGTTTTACCAGGTTTGGCCCCAAACCCCTCAGATAAACGTAAAAGTAGATATGGTTTGTTTTATGTTCTATTTTGAGTGCATGTGGTGGTGCTCAAGGCTTTCTCCTGGCTCTGCACGCAGGGGTCACTCCGGTGTAGACTCAGAGGACCCGGTGCGACGCCAGGAATCTAACTCAGGTTGTCTGCGTGCATGGCAAGCAGCCTACCCACTCTACTAGCGCTTGCACCAAAAGAATGTAAAAGATAAATATTTGTTATTTATTTTGATGAATAAATCAATGAACAGCGGGAAGATGTTTATTTAAAAAATGTGTACCACCGTGAGATATACAGTTATAAAGATGTTCGTGGCTCTCCGTCTTTGGAGCAGCCCGCGCGTTTTCTTCTCTCTCTCTTACTTTCCCTCTTCTTTCCCTTTCCTAAAACCTCCTTAATAAAACCTGTTTTACTAAAAAGAAAAAAAGATGTTCATTATTGGGCTTCAGTCACACAGTATTTCTGCACCTGTCCCTCCACCAGTGTCCCCAGATTCCCTCCTCCTCCCCTAGACTGGCACCTCCTCCTCCTCCTCCTCCCCCTCCTCCTCCTCCTCCCTCCTCCTCCTCCCCACTCTCTCTCTCTCTCTCTTTCTCTCTCCCCTTCTCTTACACATTGTGGCTTGCCATACATACATTTAGGAGTTATCATGTTTATCCCTTTGCCTGCACTCAATGCTCAGTTCTAATCTGGCATTGCCATTTTCAGCAGTTAGTAGAAAACTGGTACATATTTATATCCAAGACAAATATTTTTTTGTTGCTCGTGTTACTGTGATCTTTCTCTTCTTTCTGGTTGACAAGGGTTCCTCTGTCAGTGGGCTATGTCTTGGGAGAATAGGTCTTTGATCCCCTATAGAGTTCTGTTACTAATAAAAAAAATTAAAAAAGAGTTTTGTTACTAAAGTTCCAGTGCAGTGGAGGAAAATGGACACTGGAGAAGGGATTGATGTCTGACTATTGTATATCTGACCTCTGAAAATTACAGTGATTCAATGAAACAATTGAAAATCAAAAATAAAATTACAATGCTAAAAAAGTACTACTGATTATAAACTTATTTTATTTTCTATTTTTATTTTTTTTTTTGGGGTCACAGCGTGCGTACTCAGGTCTTCCTCCTGGCTCTGCATTCAGGAATTACTCCTGACAGTGCTTGGGGAACTGTATGGAATGCTGGGGATGGAATCCAGGTCAGCTGCATGCAAGGCAAATGCCCTACCCGTTATTCTATAACTCCAGCCCGCTATATGCTTATTGTAAACTACTGCTGGAATCTGATTTGAAGGAGATATTATAAATATTTTCACACGTATGAGCTCTGAGATTCAGCTCCAGCTTCTGTCATATTTTTGTTTGTTTGGTTTTGCATTTTGGGTCGTACTCAGCAATGCAAAGGGGTTTCTCCTGGTTCTGCACTCAGTAACTACTCCTGGCGGTGTTCGGGGGACCAGATGGGATGACGGGGATCGAACCCGGGTCAGCCAAATGGAAGGCTGTGGTATCGCTCCAGCCCCAGCTTCTGTCATTTGTTACCTGTTTATTATTCAACAACTCACTTCTTGGTTAATTTACTCTTATATAATGCTACTATTGTAATGCCAGTTTATTTCCAGCAGGAAACTGGAAATAAATTGAACTCTGGTTTGGGACTGGAGGGTAAACTGAACTTGGAGAAACGTGTTTACTTGTGAATAGAGGTGTCAGATTTGAGAGGATTTTGATCCTTCGTAAGTTGCTTCTGACCAGGGGTTGAGTCCCAGACCCATCTCTGCCCTTTCGTTGGCTTGGCAGGTTTCAGTGTGGCTACGGCTGGCTGTGTATTTGAGAATCAGCCAGTTGTACTGGGCGCTCTGGGTTTTTCTCAAGCTGTGTCCTTTATCTAGAGCCGATAGGAAGAAATAACGGGCCTTTTTTCCCTCACAGGACTGTGCTTAAGAGTCAAACTTCAGCGCTGTTTACCATTTAAACATAAGGTAAGGATATGTGAAAGGGAAGAAACAACGCTAGGTTACATGACTTTTGGGGGACATGGTCCAAGGAAAAAGATACTGATTTGGGGGTGGGGATGGCTGAGTGGGCACGGCTATGTGCTTTGCTTGCGGGACCCTCTTGTTCAACCCCCTCAGCCCTGCATAGTGCGGCACTCCAAAACTTAAGTCCTGGTTTGGCAGCAAGAGGCAAAATGCAGGAATAGGATATCCATGTGTGAAAGTGTATGAGAGCTAGTTTGTGTACAGTTCTGTTTATGAGTATTAATACTGGAATTAGGGGCTGGAGCGATAGCACAGTGGGTAGGGCATTTGCCTTACATGCGCCAATCTGGGTTCGATCCCCGGCATCCCATATGTTTTTCCAAGCACCACCAGGAGTAATTCCTGAGCAAAGAGCCAGGAGTACCCCTGAGCGTCGCCGGGTGTGACCCAAAAAGCAGTGTGTGTGTTTGTGTGTCTGTGTGTGCCCCCTTCCCAGCAGAGCTTCTGGGTATGATTCATTTCAGGCTATGTGGAAGGGGTTTGTCTCCAGGACTTTAACTTTGGAACTATGTCCTAGGTGTTCATCCCTAGACTCTACTGAACATCTACCTCACGCATTATTTTAGAATGCACTAAATGTTTTGCTATTTTTTTTCCAGTTGGAGATCTACATTTCTGAAGGCACCCATTCAACAGAGGAAGACAGTAAGTGACTCATGAGTCGTTATTGGAAACAACTTTAGATAACAGAATACCAGTTTTTCTACCAGCCAAGTACCTACTATTTCATTTTCCAAAACAAAAAAATTTTTTAAGTACAAAATGATTTATTAACTCTTCCTCAAAGTGGGAGAACCTAGATACTTCAAGGAAGTAGTTTTTTTATTGGGACCTGGGTGAATAGAGCTGGGCTTTGTAGGTATTGAGCTTTTTTTTTTTTGGGTCACACCCGGTGACACTCAGGGGTTACTCCTGGCTCTTCGCTCAGGAATTACTTGTGGTGCTCAGGGAACCATGTGGGATGCCATGGATCAAACGCCCTACCCATTGTGCTATCACTCCAGCCCCAGTATTGAGCTTTTGTGACTTGGTAAACTGAGGAGCTGGAAAAGGCAGCAGAGGAGAGGAAGAGATATTACTGGAGGGAGAGAACAGAGCAATGCAGTGGTGGAGAAAACGTTTGCAGGGAGGGAAGCCCCCAAAACGAACTCGCAGGCCCTTGCAGAGCAGACCCGTTGCTCCTGGCAGCACTTGGAGGTGGAGCCTCCACACGCAAAGCATGCGCACCAGGACTCAGAGGCATTCCGCAGCACCAGGAACCCCGCTTTAAAAGAGACTTTCAAGTCCAGAATGCTTTATGCTGAAGGGTGCTCAATGCAGCACAGTAAATTTAGAATACCTTATTTATTTTTTATTTTGGGTCACATCAAAGGAAGCTCAGGGGTTACTCCTGGCTCTGCACTCAGGAAATACTCCTGGTAGTACTCGAGGGACCATATGGGATGCCGGGATCAAACTCAGGTCTGACTACTTGCAAGGCAAGTGCCTTCCCTGCTATACTATCACTCCGACCCCTGAATACCTTAAATATTTATTAAATAACCCTATAGCTTTAACATCCGGGGGATGGGAGATACAGAAGTTACATGCATCTGACCTGGGCTGGATTTCTGGTACCATGGAACCCTAAAACCTGGGTGCTGCCCGGAGGCCCCGAGCATCACGGGAGTTGCCCTGCCATCCCACACAGCTTCTCACCTGTGCATTGAGCTGCTGGCTGATAATTGTTGGTGCAGAATCTTTGGCTTCCTGATCACTGGGAAGCAAATGCCCCAAAAGGTGGACTCGGGGTGGGGACGAGTGATCTCTGAATATAGAAATATGTATCTATGGGGCCGGAGCGATAGTCCAGCGGTAGGGTGTTTGCCTTGCACACGGCCAGCCCATGCCGGCCCGGGTTCCATCCCGGCATCCCATATGGTCCCCGAGCACTGCCAGGAGTAATTCCTGAGTGCAGAGCCAGGAGAAACCCCTGAGCATCGCCGGGCATGACCCCCCAAAAAAAAAAAAAAAAAAGAAATATGTATCTGGGCCAAAAAAGCAAAGAAGAAAAGAGAAACACCTATGGTGGTAGAATAGGACTGCAGGCTGTGTTTTTCTTCAGAAATCTCCCCAAATCCGCCAAAACTCACGCATTTCTCAAAGCGCTCAACGCAGTTTATGACCTTATCCTGTTGGGAGGTGGTGGATAAAGGCTATAGCAGGCTAATGAAAGCACTGTCCCCACCCTGACACCGCTGTGCTAATGTTTGCTGTGTGCTTGCAGTCAACAAGCAGATAAACGACAAAGAACGGGTGGCAGCTGCCATGGAGAACCCGAGCCTGAGGGAGATCGTGGAACAGTGCGTCCTGGAGCCCGACTAGGGGCGTTGTGGAGCCACAGAACTGCTGTTTGTAAAACGTGAAGGACTTGTGTTTAATACATAGTGGTCTGTACCTCAAGGCATTTTTAAAATATTATTTCCAAACAAGAGTTAATTCAAAGTATTGCCTACTTTGTTCCATGTATAATATTCTCAGGATTTATAACACTTAAATGATCAGAGGGAAAAATATTTTGTAGTTATTATGTGTAAGATGAGTTGCTATTTTTTCTGATGCAACTGCTTTTCATGTTAAATATTTACCATACCCCAGTGTATTCAGTTTAAATCATTGCTCTGTAAAATAAAGCAGAGTTGGGACTGGAGTGACAGCACAGTGGGTAGGGTGTTTGCCTTGCACACTGCCGACCTGGGTTTGATCCCTGGCATCCCATATGGGCTTCAAGCACTCCCAGGAATAATTCCTGAGTGCAGAGCCAGGAATAACCCCTGAGCATTGCTGATATGACCAAAAGAGCAAAAAAGATAATAAAAAATTAAAATAAAGCAAAAAAAATAAATAAAGCAGAGGGGCTGGAGGCGATAGCCCAGCGGGTAGGGTGTTTGCCTTGCATGCGGCCGCCCATGCCGCCCGGGCCCGGGTTCGTTCCTCGGCATCCCATCCTGGCGGTTCGAGCACCGCCAGGAGTAATTCCTGAGTGCAGAGCCAGGAGTAACCCCTGAGCGCCGCGGGTGTGACCCAAAAAGCAAAAAAGTAAAAAAAAAAAAAAAAATTAAAGCAGAGTTGATTCTTAAAATGATGTACCTTAGAATTTTTTAAGTTGGATTTACAATGTATATGTAGATTTGGAGATATTTTTAAAGCATTTTTGCTGAATTATAATACAGAATTAGAGATCTGGGACCCAAAAATCTGATCTGATTTTGGGGAAAAAAAAAAACAAAAAAAAAAACCCCTGACGTCAGACTTGGTCCCACCTTTCCCCCAAGGACAGCTGACCTGTTAGCCAGGGAGGAATCATGTGGAGCGGACCAGGCACCAGTGCCATTTGTGGGGGCCTGTGCCACATGGGCGGTGCTGAGGGCCCACTCCTGGGAGTGCTCAGGGAGCATATGTGGTGCCAGGAGCCAACGGGGTTTGGCTGCCTGCACGGCCAGTGCCTTCACCCGCTCCCATTTCTCTGGCCTCAGAATTGTGAAGAGCAAGAATTCCCCAAGAGAAAATTCATTAAGCCGATGTCTGGTCTCTTCTTTATTTGTCCTGTGCTGGGTTTGACTAAGAAAATAATGGCCCCCTGAAGCATGACGGGCGCAGGCAGCTCCAGGGGCCTCCGTCACCTCCATTCTGCACTCCTGCCTTGTGTAGTTCTTTCCAGGCTGGCTAACAACCTGCAGCCATACATGACTTCTGACGCCCAGAAATGCTGCCACTCCAACCTTCAGTGGCACGCTCATCCTGTGGAAGTCCCTCCGCCTGTCGGAAGATATTGAAATGGCTCTGGAGGGTTCCACATGGAGGCAGCCGGCCTCACCTCAGCCCCCACCAATGTGGACTCCATGTGAGTGAACCGTGTTGGAAGCTTTCTCTAGCCTCAGGCTGACAGCTTGACCAATCTCAGGAGCTCCAGACGTGTCCTGCTGCTGGATGTCTGATGGAGAGAAGCCTTCGAGATCATACATGTCTACTGTTTATGTCATGAAGTTTGGGGATACTTTGTATGGAGCAATAAAAAACTAACATGCAAGTTATTAGCGTGAAGGTTTTCTATCCAAATTTAATTGCAAACACTAGAAGGGAAAGCTGGAGAACCCAGACCCCAAGAAAATGGTGTGATGCCTGGTGGGACAGCTAGAGGGTGGAACAAAGGCGAGACACGGGCTGATAGCAAAGCTTGTGTGCTGTGTCCTGAAAGTACAGCGTCACCTGAGCAGGAGAGGGCCAAGCAGGCATGAGGCAGCTTGGGAGGGGGCTGCCAGCCCAGGCTGGAAGACAGGCTTGAGGGGGACACAGGGTCTGGTTTTCTGCCCTGCACAGAGAGAGGGGCATGCAGCTTATTCATTCTCAAAGCATTCATGAGCATACACATGAGGTGAGCATACACAATTGAAGGACCTAGAACCTATGTCACACAGACAGGAAATGGCCTAGGAGCGTCACTCAGGGAGTGTATTTATATGGTAATGAGGACCAAGGAGGTCAAAACAGGTTCTACTACAATCTCCACTGGCCAGTACTGTCCAACCAGGGTCCTGGGATCAAGTGTCCTAAAGGCTCCTCTCTAGGCCAGTCAGAGCCAGTAAAATGCAACGGAGCAGCTTGACCACACCCTTTCTAAAAGCTTTTCCTTAAGCTAAACTGAAAAAAGTGCTAAGTTTGGGAGGAGAAGGTGCTGCTAAATTTGGGAGGAGCTGGGGTGCAAAGCAATAGTACAGCTGGTGGGGCTTTTAGCTTGCCCACAACCAACCTGAGCCTGATTTCTGACACCCTACGTGATCCCTGAGTAAACCTCAGGGAGTAAGCCAGGAGTAAACCCTGAGCACCTCTGGTTGTGGCTCCAAACAAAACCCTGAGTTGCGGAGAGGGGAAAGAGAAGGGCTGAAGTTGCAGAGAGCTGTGACAGCATCAAGGGATTTATGCCTCTTTTTCATGCTTCCTGCTACGGAATCAAACTTGACACTGGGCCAGCGACACAGTCCCCAAATGGCATTGGGTAATTCAGTGGTATACTAGTAGTAGGCTTCCTGTAAATCAGTGAACGTGAGGCAGAGTGGCATCTTGTACTCCCTACAAACCTCAATGAGCTCGGTTACATGTGGATGTGGTCGATTGTGCTGAATCCTTTCCGGAAGCCAGCTTGCTTGCATGGTTGCCCTTCATCTAATGTTCTGCCAATCCTGTTCAGGATGACTCAAGTGAACAGCTTGTAGATGACAGACAACAGGCAGATGGGGTGATGGTTGCCAATGTCGTGAATGTCTCCCTTCTTGAACAGTAGAACTGTCCTGCTGGTTTTCCATTGGGAGGGCACCTTGCATTCGGACAGGTAGCGTGTGAAGAGCTGAGCCAGTGTATTGATGAGTACTGATGGCAGATTCTTCAGGTGTTCTGGTCTGACTTTGTCTGCGCCTGGTGCTGTTCCCTTCTTTACCGACGAAATGGCATGTCGGATTTCAGAAGGGAGAACGTTGGGAATGACATATCCATCCTGTGGAATTTGGTATGTGGGCAGGTGGACATGGCTATCAAAAGAGATCTGAGTAGAAGTCATGGATAATCTCCATTGCCTTTCTGGAAGATGTGATAGATCCATCAGGGCGTCGGAGGGCAGTCATCTTGGTCTTATAGTTGGCAAAGGACAGGCGGGCAGTGTGAATGCTTTTCCCAACTTCTGCTGCATCTTCCAGTATTTCAGCTCTTCTCTCTTGGAGGTCTTCCCTTTATCGCTTCTCTGCACCGCTTTGCAAACTTGGATGTTAGCATTTGGTTGCCTGAGGCTCACGCCTTGCCACATTGGCGAATGAGCTCGAGAGTTTCTGAAGACAGGCGTCCTTTTTGTGTGTGTCTCCTCTCTCTCTCTCTCTCTCTCTCTCTCTCTCTCTCTCTCTCTCGGCATTCTTTGCACAATCATGGAGGTGCTGAACCAGTCGGTTGTATTCTTCATTGATGTCATCAATGATGGTATCTTCCCATGTTGCTGCAATGGTGCCAAAGAGTTCCCAGTTGGTGGTCGTTCTGGGAGTTCTTTTCTTAAACTTTGCAGCCTTTTCTCCCGTTGCGGGAAGTAGAATTTTGCACGAAGGAGACGGTGGTCCAATCCTGTTTGGAATTTGGGGACGACAGCAACGGTCAGACGAAACTGTCGATTGAAGATTATGTGGTCAATTTCATTGTGGAACTGTCTGCCAGGAGATTCCCATGTCCAACGTTTTGCTTCAGCCTTCTGGAACTGTGAGTTCCCATGAATGGTCTTGGTGGACATGATGAACTCAGATAGTCTCTCACCCTGTTCGTTCCATTCTAGGCCATGGGTCCCGATGTGGAGTTCTTCAGCCGATCTTCTTGGTCCTATCTTAGCATTAAAATCACCGACTATGATCTTGTAGAAGGTGTGATCTTTTTTATAGAACTCCTCCAGTTCCATGTAGAATTTCTCAGTTTCTTCTTCCTTGTAAGTGGATGTTGGTGCATAGACAATGAAGATAGAAATTGCTGACAGTGGGCCACATCTCTTCAAGTGTAATTGTCCTATCCCATTTGTTAGGCATTCAAATGAATCAGTATTGACTGCCATGTTCGTGTTGACAAGGACACCAACACCACCGATGCCTCTTTCATCGCAGATGAAACAGTTCTTCTCTGGTGTCAAATACAGTGTGATGCGACTGATGCCTCCTCATCTCAGTCAGACCAATGATGTCGTACTTGATCTTTTGCGCTTGCACCATCAGATCCTCGATATATGCTTCCAATGCCAGCATACGTGCTTGAAAGTACAGACAGTCATTTTAGTCCTTCGTTTTGGCAGCTTAGGTTGACCGTGAAATTTTACCAGCCACTGCTTGTTCACCTTTCTTACTGCTACCGTATTAAGGGCTTGTTCGGGGTCAGGATAATAAACATTTTTGTTACTGGTTTTGGCATATTGAACATGCATCAGACAGCTTGCCAGGCTCTGCTGTACGGGCGCTATACTCTCATTACCTTGTGGGGCTCTCTCAGAGGGGTGGGTAGAATATTCATGGTAATTTGCAGGTAAATTGTGTGGCTGCATAGCGGTCGCACACAACTGGGAAAGCTGGTATCTGCTCTGCCAGGTGTATCTGCGTCTGTGGCTCAAGCATTCCTGGGCTTGAAATACTCTCCTCTGAAGGGCGAGTCTTTGCAGGGGTGGGTCCTTATAGGCTGGGTCCTTGTAGGGTGGGTTTCTGACAAGCTGGGCTAGAGACTGGCATAATCTCTTGGGTGGAGATCTTATGAGCTGCGGAGTGTGGATGGTCAAGATCGCTGCCAGCAAAGTGTGGGGGTTCCTCTGGTTTCTTCTGAGGCTCTATCGGGATGGTGGACTCGGGTTGGAGGTCGCTCTCATGGTCCGTGGAATGCAGGGAGTTCAACAGGGCAAGCTAGTATCTGCTCTGCTGGGTGTATCTGCGTCTGTGGCTCAAGCATTCCTGGCTTGAAATACTCCTCCTCTGAAGGGCGGGAGCGGTCATCCATGCCCTAGCCAAACAGGGTGTTCAAACCCAATACATCAAGATCCTTGGTGAGCTGTATTACGGATTCACCACCAGGATCTCACCATTCTACAAAGAAGTGGTCATTGATGTCAAAAAAGGGGTTTGGCAGGGTGATCCCATTTCACCAAAACTCTTCAGCGCCACCCTCGAGAACATCATGAGACAATTAGAATGGGAGAGAATGGGAGTGAAGATAGATGGTCAGCAACTACACCACCTCTGCTTCGCTGATGACATCGTCCTAATAACACCAAACATTAGCCAAGCGGCACAAATGCTGGCTGACTTCAACCGAGAATGTGGAAAGATAGGTCTACAGCTGAGTCTAAAGAAAACTATGTTCATGAAAAATGAGCTAGTTCCAGAGGCCCCATTCACTCTCAATGGAACAGACATCTCTGAATGCAGCAGTTATGTGTACCTAGGTCGAGAAGTCAACATGATGAACGATCTAAAACCTGAGCTGTGCAGGAAGAAGAGAGCGGCATGGAATGCCTTCAAAAACATTGAAGAAATAGCCAAAAGAACAAAGAACCTCGGCTCCAGGCACATCTCTTGGACTCCACCGTTCTCCCTGCATTAACATACGCCTCGGAGACCTGGGCCCTACGAAAGCAGGATGAGAATGCTATTCGGTCTCCCAGAGAGGAATCGAAAGAGCTATGTTTGGAATATCACGCTTCACTCAAGTGAAAGAAGGAATCTGGAGTTCCGACCTCCGTCGCTATTCCAGAATCAGGGACGCTGTCTCGTTTGCCAAGGCATTGAAAATCAGATGGGCTGGACATGTAATGCGATTTGGAGAAAACCGCTGGACTAGAGCTGTTACCGACTGGATCCCACGGGACGTCAAAAGATCACGTGGCTGCCCACCTACAAGATGGTCAGACTTCTTTGTCAAGACCCTGAAGGAACGGTTTGAGGCTCTTCATATTCCTGAATCAACGAGATGCCACTGGGCTACATTGGCACATGATAGGGTCTGATGGAAATGTTACTGGCACCCGCTCGAGCAAGTCGATGAATAACGGGATTCAAGTGATCAAGTGATCAGTGACTAGTAGCAGCTTTGCATGTGTGAGGCCCAGAGTAACTGAACACGCATCTGCCCTGGTCACGAGGTATAGCTGAAACTCTGTTAAGCTCATGGAAGTGTCGAGTCAAGAGAAAGATGGAGTGCCCAGAGGAGATGAAGCTTACACATCTAAGAACTGTCCAGTCTCAGGCCTCCCCTCACCCTCAGATGCCCAGTTAGAACAAGTACCAAAAATACAGTTGAAGAGAAGGAGAAAATAATTCCATCACAGTGCTCTGTTGGAGCACTGACTTTCCTGCAAAGAGCTATTCCTCACTCCAACCTGAGTCTGTAGCTCCCCAAGAAATCCTGAGTGGTGGGGATCAATCCCCATGCTAAGACCAAGCATATATCAGGTGTGGCTTGATGGCCACCTCAAGGGGCTGGTGGGACTCATCACAGACTGTCAGTCCCAGCCCTTCCAGTGGGTCCCAGCGTGGCAGAGGTGGATCTGGAGAAAGTGATGGTCTCTCTCCTTCCCTCCTCACGTCAACCACCCATTGGGGCCCACTGACATGATATCCATGGACATGCAGAAATCAAAAGGTTTTTTAAACTGCCAGTAAGTTCTGAGTATTTGCTGTTGCTCCTTGAGTTTTAGATAAGCAATAATTTACAAGGAAAACTCTTATAAGCTCACGGATAGCTGGGACCACAGAGGCGCTAACTTAGGTGAGACTGCTGCTAGGACAGGCAGGAACTCAGCTCTGTGACCTCACCTGGGGTAGGTGGGGGTGGGTGCTGGTGGGCCGCCGGGCCTCTGCCAGCAGCAGCACGCTGACCTTCGAACCTCAGAAAGGAAGTGAAGCACAGTGCCCCCTTGCACTAGCCGTGGGTGTGCTGGCGAGTCGCTGTGTGACTCAGTCTCCCTGTTTCCTTCTAGGTGAAATGAGGGGAATTAAGAGACCTGCTCCCATCCCTATGTGCGGCGGAGAAGCACGGGCCGAGCTGACCGGGAAGTCGGTTAGCACTTGGTTTCCCGGAGCTCCAGGACTCGCTGGAAGCCCCCAGACCCGCAGGCAGCGCTACGCCGCCCCGGGCTGTCCCTTAGGGGGTCCCCGGCAGGGCGCCCCTGAGTCCCCGCCCCAGTCCTAGGGCGCAGCGCCTCCCTCCTGCGCCTGGGACAGTCCTGCCGCTCCGCCCCTCAGTTCCTCAGGCTCCGCCGGCGGGCGCGGGAGTGGATTCGGGCCGCGCACCCGGACCGGGCACCCCGGACGGAGCTCCCCGGGCACAGTACCCGGGACCGCGCACCCCCGGACGGAGCACCCCGGGCACAGTACCCGGGACCGCGCACCCCCGGGCAGGCGCCGGGACCCGCTACCCCGGGCAGGGCACCCCGGGCAGGCGCCGGGACCCGCCACCCCGCGCTCTCATTGCAGCCGCCCAGCAGCTCCCGTAAGTAGTAAGTAGTGCCCGCGAACCGGCTCGACGTGCTGCCCCGTGCCGGGGAATCTGGCTGGGCCCGGGGTGCCGGGGCGGGAGTCCGACGGGGACGTAGGCGGCGGGATCCGAGGTGCAGGGGCGGGTGGTCCGGCGGGGACCAGGGCCGCAGGGGCAGGGGCGCTCCTGGTGGAGACGAGGCGGGCTACGGGGCGCTGCTGGGGCCTCCTAGCCTGTGCTTTGCAGTGCAGGGACCGAGCGGGGCCGGCGGACAGAGCCGGGACAGAGGTCGGAGTGGTTAGAGGGGGTTGCAAAGGACGGAGCTGGACTACTGAGTTAGTGGACTTCCGTTGCTCCAAGTTGTCCGGAGGGCGCAAAGATTCCTAGGAGAGACGGCCAGCCTCTCCTGACCTGTCCCCGCGGGGTCCCGGGTGGTAATGGGTGGGGGCGCTCTCCTCTGTCACTTTCCCCTCGGCCGGAGAAAGGAAAGCCGTGACCCAGGGCAGAGTGGCTCTGGGCGCTCCCATCTCCCTCCCCCACTGCTCTCAGGCCCGGCTTCAGGGACAGAGGGTCCTGTGTGATAGCACAACGGGGGGGCGCTGCCTTGCGTGAGGCAGAAAAGGGTCGATCCACCGCACCCGGAATGGTCTCCTTCGCCCCAGCACCTCCAGGAGCGGTCCCTGAGTGCCTGGAGCACACCTTGAGCACCGCAGCGTTTGGCCCCAATACCAAACATAAATAAAATAAAGTGACCTTACTGATAATTGAAACGCTTTGGGAGCTGCTTTGCTGATCTGGGTGAGTGGGTGTGAGTGTGGGTGTGGGGTGTGGGGTGTGGGGTGGGTGTGATTGTGGTGAGGGTGGGTGTGTGGGGGTGGGTGTAAGTATGGGGTGTGGAGTGAGTGTGATCCCTCTGGGCCCCTCTGCTGTGATTCCCAGGAGACTGTTGTTGTCCCAGTGGGTGGCAACTAGGGGACTTTCTTCACTTGCTGTGTACAAGGGCTGATAGCAGGAGGTTTTGTGGTCCCTGCAGATTCTCACAAAGACGTGAGTGAAGTAGGGATTCCCTTCTGCGCTGGTGTCCCCAGGTCTGCCCCATCCTTTCCTGAGAGGGTCCACGAGGTCAGGGTTACCCAGAAGTGGGGCCTGCTGTTGGACAGGCAAGAGGGTGAACTCCAGAGCCCAGTCAGAGCTGCAGGCAGTGAGTCCAGTCCCGGCTCTAGCCTCTACCTGGGAAAATCCTCTGATCCCACTTCAGGGAAGCTCCTTTTCTGTTTCTGGGGATGCTTCTGGCCTTGCAGCGAGAAGGGTTAGACCCCACAAAGTGCATGCTCAGCCAGCCAAGGTCTCTCTGGCCAGAGATTCGTGTTTTCAGCAAAAGGCAAGTTGATCCTGGGGAGAAGTGTCAGAGAGAGCTGTAAGATGTGATGTATCTGAGCAGGGAGGCTGGGACTCAGCATTTATGAAGCACCTGCTGTATACCAGTGACTGCAGGGGACAGCAGTGAATGTCACCCCTGCTTCCCTCAGGCCTCCCTGGGGAGTGAGGAGCTCAGATGGGCTGGTGTCATAAAGGGGCTACTTTAAGCTTATCACGAATTATCTCATTGGGCTCATAAAGTCAATATTAGATTTTTTTTTTTTTTGCTTTTTTTTGGGTCACACCTGGCAATGCTCAGGGGTTTCTCCTGGCTCTGCACTCAGGAATTACTCCTGGCGGTGCTCGGGGAACCATATGGGATGCCGAGGATCGAACTCGGGCCGGCGCGTGCAAGGCAAATGCCCCACCCGCTGGACTATCGCTCCGCCCCAGATTCATTTTTAACAGGGACCACGCCCCAAATGCTTTGCCCATTGGTGCAGTCCTGGGATTTGCCCTCAGGCCCTGTGGCAGCCACTGTAGACCCTTGGATGCTTGAGGACCACTCCAGCAGGACTTGGCATTGGGGGTGGTTGTCAGCAATGCCAGGGGTTGAACTCTGAACCTTGTACAGGGTATGTGTGCCACTACGGGAGCCACGCCCAGCCATATTATGTGAACATGAGTGTGGAAGAGTTAAATGGATATCAGGGATGTAGTTCCAGTGGACATCAGGGATGTAGTTCCTAGAGCAAGTGCTTTGCACCTGGGGGCTGGGTTCAACACTGGGCGTGGCATACTCCCCTTGTCCCCACACGCACAGCAGAACGTGCAAGAACAATCAAGAACATAGTACATGCACATCCTGTGTAACCAGGCGGCCACCACCCAGAGCCAAAACTGTTGCCAGCAGCCAGAATTATTCTCCCCAGCCCCTTCCGGAAGCAGCCCCCTCCCTGCTGATCGAGGTGGCCACTGTAAAGTGACCTGGTGGAACTGATGTAGGTGGGCCCCAGGGTGGCTTGTGTAAGGCATGAAGGGGAAAGAGATGGTCACTTTCTCCCCAGCCGCCTCTGCCACCCGGGACCCACTGGGCAGGCTTAGGACTGATAAAGTCTGCGATGAGCCCCCTGCACGGCGTGGGCCTGAGCCCCACCAGCCCCACGGTGACCGTCAAGCCACACCTGATGCCCGCTTGATCTCTAGGCACGGGAGTCGATCCCCACCACCCGAGATTTCTCAGGGGAGCCACGGACTCAGGCTGGAGCGAGGAATTGCTCTTTTATAGGAAAGAAAAGTCAGTCCTAGGCCTTACCCAGAGTTTTCTCAGGGTTCTTGTCTTCCTTGCAGAAAAGAATTTTCAGGAGTAGATGAGCAGTGAAGTAAAACAGATTTTATTATGGCGGTTTTAGAACGGGGAAGGAAGAGGGAAAGAGAGAATAACGTGCTCAAGGGAGAGCGCAGGCTGCTCCAAACGCGGAGCGAGCCCAGACTGATTTCCAAAGGGGATCTTTTATCTTCTTGGGCTGGAATGCACTGGAATCTTCTGCTGGGCCATCGAAGGTTGATGGGGGGTGGGGGGTTAAAGGCTGGGCCGAAGAAGGTGGATCCAGCTTCCTCAGGGTCTATTGTTGGTTAATGGGTCTTATCAGGTCTTCATTCCTGGTTCCAAAAGGTGACAGCCTAATGGCCACAGTTCACTGCCATACAGGGCCCCACTGTCTGTCTGCCCACATCAGAACTACAGAGCACACGCACCCCCTGCTTGGCTCCTGTCGTCCCACACGGCCTCGGCGCTTCACTCAGATGCCCGGGCAAAACTCTGCTGCTGTTCCCCATGTGCCTCGGCTGTAGGTCCACCTCCTGACTGAGGCCCTGTGGGCTCCGATTCTCAGGGACAGCTGACTCTGGGGAACATCTGCTCGTGTTCTCGGCAGAGAGTACCAAGACTGGGAGCATCCTGGAGCTGCTGAGAGCATTTTGGCACAGTTCAATCTGGGAAACATATGCTCACATTTGTCGGCCGAGGGTACCAAGACTGGGAGCAGTTTTTTTCTTTTTCTTTTTTTTTTTGCTGGGCAGTGAAAGTCTGGGGAGATGGGAAGGTCCATACTGGTGCAACTTGGAGGCTTAGGACCGGAAGGTGAGCAGAGACCAAGGGCAGCATTTAAGCAGTCCTCAGTGGCCTGTCCCGTATCCCACCCCATCACTCGGAAGGTGGGTTCCAAGGTTTTCTGGGACCTGGGGCTCCTTTGAACCCAGCTCAGCTGCTGCTGGCCCTCTGTCGGTGAGATCTGGGCTGATCTGGCCACTTTTTTTTTTCCTTTTTTGGGTCACACCGGCGATGCTCAGGAGTTACTCCTGGCTCTGCACTCAGGAATTACTCCTGATGGTGCTCAGGGGACCATATGGGATGCCGGGGATCGAACCCGGGCCAGCTGCATGCAAGGCAAACGTCCTCCCTGCTATACTCTGCTCCTGCCCTGCCCCATCTGTCTGAGGAGTTGTCGGGACTTTTAGGCTTTCATTAGCAACTCCACCCTCAGCACACAACCCAAACAGGGGTCTTTGGAAACACTCGTGAGATTTGTTTGTTTGTTCTGCGGCCATGCATGACTATGTTCAGGGTCACTTCTGGTGGTGCTGGAGGAGCATATGGATGTCAGGGATCAAATCCTGGTTGGCCACGAGCAAGGCAAGTGCTCTACCTGTGCTGTCGCTCTGGTCCTGGAAAAAAAATTTTAAAGCAAAGATAAAAGATGGCACAATGGCAGTGGGCTACCTTCCAGGCAGGCATCAGGGGATGACATACCTGGAAGTCCCAAACCTTTCCTGCAGAAAGGAATCCAGTGGCGGTGGGAAGCCAAGACTTAGGGAGTGGCCGAAGTGGGTGAGGATACTATGAGTCAGAGTCGCCTGTTTGTTTGCCTGTGTGTGTGTGTGTGTGTGTGTGTGTGTGTGTGTGTGGAGGGGTGACACTGGCCATCCCCCTCTGCACAAATGAGGGAGACCTGGATCTTGCCAGACTTCATCCCTGCAATAGGAGAAGGAAGGACTTGGGAAGGAGCGTCTGCCTTGCCGCTGTAGCAGAAAGGAGAAACCACCAACACAGCGGGTCCTGGAAAGCAGTCCCTTTTTTCAGTGAGCACAGTTTAAGCCTTTTATACAATTTTTGGGTAAAGGGGATAAAAGCGCAAGTCAGGTAGCATCCTGGGCCATAACAATCTTGCCCCTCCCCAACAGATAACAATCACTTAAATGCTAAAAGCATATGCAAGGTAACAATCACTGATTTACATATATTTTTTTTCTTTTTTGGGTCACACCCAGCAATGCTCAGGGGTTTCTCCTGGCTCTGCACTCAGGAATTATTCCTGGCGGTGCTCAGGGGACCATATGGGATGCCGGAGATCGAACCCGGGCCAGCATGAGCTGGCCGCTTGCAAGGCAAACACCCTACCCGCTGGGCTATCGCTCCGGCCCCTGATTTACATATTTTTGTGGTCAGAAGACCAGGCGCATCCTGCCTCACCTTAGGTGTAAATCATTGCCCGTCTCCCATTGGATAAGCACAGATGTCTTCCTCGTGGGTGTAAACTTTTGAGCATCTGGAAGCTCCACTGCCCTGAGAACAGGACCCACCTCTGGGCCCCCACCCAGAGGGCCTCACAGCAGGAAAGTGCCAGGCCCCAGTACTAACTGCTTAGAGCCCAACAGCCAGCGTGTATGAACGGGTGCCCTTACCACAGGGCTCCTGAGCTGCATGATGGGTCAGGGCCCAGAGAGTGGGCCGGCTTGTGTGGTCACACAGCTGACAGCCCAGACAAGGATTCAGTGCCTGTTCTCCTCAGCTTGCCTTCAGAGAGGGGTCATGATGCAGAGTGTGGTAGGCAGGTGGGCAGTAAGCCAGGAAGCCGGAGCCAGCCCCTCAGTGCCCATTCTGCAGGGAACAGGGAGGTTGACTGCTTTCAGGGATAGAGGTGGAGGTCAGAGGTCAACCTGACACCAGCCACTTGGTTTTGATGAGATGGAGCCTCACGTGACAGGGCCTCTGCACTGCCTTTGGGGGTTTTCAGAGCCTGGGCAGGGCTGGCATCCATGCTTACATGGGCCAGAGCCAGTTCTGAGGGCCCCTGCTAATGACTTTAGAGCTCACAGCTGTTTTATCTTGGGGGCCAGCAGACCGTTGTTGGGCCCTGCCTGCGGCAGCTGTGCGGGGGTGGTGTGGCTGCCCCAGATATGAGTGAGCTGCACAGAAGAGGGGAGCCTGCGGAGGAAGCCAACAGTGTTTCTGTGCCAGTTGCAGCTCTGAGCTTCCCTGTGGCCCCCAGGACCCCAGGAGCCTGGAGTAGGGATCAGCTCTGAAGACAGATGAGGTCACTGACATCTTGCTCACTCCCCTCTCAGGGCCTGTTGCAGTTTGTCGTGTTCCTCCCACCCACGTGGCGGGGTGATGAGTGTGTTGAGACGCGCGCAGTGGGGTGACACATCCTGAGGGGCTGAGGACGACCCAGGACCTTCCTTCTGACTACATTGCAGTTTTCGGAATGGTTTCATGCTTGGAAATGGCTTTCTTGTTTTGATTTTGGGCCACATTCAGTTGACGCTTAGGCTGACTCCTGGCTCTATACTCAGGGGATCACTCCTGGAGGTGCTCAGGAGACCCTGTGGGATGTGGGGAATGGAACCTGGGTCCGTCGCGTGCAAGGCAAAAGCCCTCCCGATGGGCTGTCACTCCAGTCCTGCCTGGCAGAGGTTTCTACCACTCCTTTTGAGGATCAGATGTGGTGCTGGGTGTATGTGGAAGAAGTGACATAGATCAAACCAGAGCTTTGCATGTACTCATGACTGCGGCCACACCCCTGGCTCCAGGCATGACAGAATTAGCCCTTTCATGCATGGGCAAGCTAGGTCTCCGACAGTCTCCATGACTTGCGGTGTAGAATCTGACCTTAAACCCAGGTTTTTTTTTCTTTTTTGAATCACACCCAGCAATGCTCAGGGGTTACTCCTGGCTCTGCACTCAGGAATTACTCCTGGCAGTGCTGGGGGACCATATGGGATGGCAGGGGATCGAATTCGGGTTGGTCACATGCAAGGCAAACGCCCTACCCACTGTGCTACTACTCTGGCCCCTTAAACCCAGGTTATAGGATGAGTGTTTGCTTCACTGCGCTGTGTTCAGTTTTGTTTGGGGCTCACTCTCAGCATGGTGCTCCAGGGCTGCTCGTAGCATGGTACTCAGGGAAACCATGTGGTTGTAACATGAGTTTCCTTTTTTTTTGGCTTTTTGGGTCACACCCGGCAATGCTCAGGGGTTACTCCTGACTCTGCACTCAGGTATTACTCCTGGTGTTGCTCAGGGGACTATGGGATTCGGGGATCGAAGCCCGGGTCGTCCGCATAAAAGGCAAATGCCCTACTTGCTGAGCTACCGCTCCCACTCCAGGAACCCGAGTGTCCTGCCTGCAGCTCCTGTGCCCAGCTCAGCATCTCTCTGGGCCCTGGAGCCACCTCTTCTCAGGGAGCTGAGTTTCATGAGTGCAGATGGTCCAAACCAGCCCTGGATCTGTTCGTCTGACCTGAAGCAAGTGGTGAGGGGGTTCTGTCTCCTTAAGCAAACTTGAATCATGTCAAACTGGAGCATGTTCACTGCCGGCAGGCAGGAGGTGGCATCAGCCAGAGGGCTGTGCTCAGAGCATGGTTCAGTTGATTCTCTGGAAATCAAACCCTGAGAGTCTCCATGACATCAGGCCTGTTCCTGTTTCAGAGCCGAAGTCCCCATACCCCAATGCGGAGCTCAATCATGGAGATGTTCAAGCAGCAGAAGGTGGAGGACTTCTACGACATTGGCGAGGAGCTGGGCAGGTGAGCCTTAGCCGGGGTCATGGCATCCAGCTGGGGGCGGCTTCTCTCTGCCCTTGCCCGTTTGGTCTTTTTAGGTTGCGGCTTATTGGATGCCTCCTGCGGTGGTTGGAAACAACCTTCCCAGGAATCACTCAGGGCTTGAGCGTGTGCCGTGCATGTGTGAAGCTTGGGGTGCAGTCTCTAGCCTCTGTCTGTCTGTCTGTCTGTCTGACTCTCTATAGCCTCTGACTGTCTCTATGTCTCTCTGTCTCTCTCTGATTCTCTCTCTCTCTCTCTCTCTCTCTCTCTCTCTCTCTCTCTGTCAAACACAACAACCCAACCCCAAAGGTTTCCTCATTTGCACAGGAAGATCCATAAATAGTCATTTCTCCAGGAATAAAGATAGGGCATTGAAGGCATTGAGGTTTGTTTTTTATTTTACCTGCAGATCTAGAAGTTTCCTGCTTGCTCTGTCACCTTTAAAGCCCTCCTTGGCTCCAGGCTGAAACCCAACCTGTTGGTTTTCCTCTCCAAGCCCCACTTAGGAGTCTCTGTGCCTCCAGGATTTTGTTTCCTAAGCTATTAACCTGAATGGGAGGGCGAGTAATTGTCCCAAAGTGGATTTGCATTGAGGAACATACCACACGGGCCTCACAGTGAATCACTGCCAGCTAAGCTCCTGGATGTGTTTTCAGGGTTGCCAAATCCAGAGCACAGCCAGGGCAGAACTTGAGATCTGCAAGTATTTGCTGTTTGGAAAGAGATTTCCTCAGGCCCTCTGACTTTCCTGTCTGATAGTGGTCCTGTTCAGACCATGTCTTCGTGATTACAAAGCAACAGTCTTGGAGTTTGGTCCTCAGGGTGGATGAAACAATTATTATTTTTTTTTTTTAACTTTATTTAAACACCGTGATTTACAGAGTTGTTCACAATACAGTTGTTTCGAGTACCCAATGTTCCAACACCAGTCCCACTACCAATGTGCCCTTACCACCACCAATGACCCTAGTTTCCCCCCCTCCCCCCAAACCTGCTCACCTAGCAGGCATTGATTAATCTGCTTTATATTGTTATATTACCTATTGCAGTATATATCTTGTAATGGTGTTGCTAACATCATGACCTTTTTAATGGGCTGTTATGTGCAAATTGGGCCATCTGTGTTATTGCTTTCATGTATTGAATTTAGTGGGCTTCTACTCATTTTTTTTTTTTTTTTTTGCGTTTTGGGTCACACCCGGCGACGCCCAGGGGTTACTCCTGGCTCTGCACTCAGGAATTACTCCTGGCGGTGCTCAGGGGACCATATGGGATGCTGGGGATCGAACCCGGCCGGCATGGGCCGGCTGCATGCAAGGCAAACGCCCTACCCACTGGGCTATTGCTCCAGCCCCAATTTTTTTTTAATATTTTATTATACCACCGTGAGATATACAATTACAAAGATGTTCATAAGATGTTCATATTTGGGTTTCGACCAGTGTTCCAGCACCCATCCCTCCACCAGTGCCCATTTCCCACCAGCAATGTCCCCAATTCCCTCCCCCTCCCTAGCCTGCCTCTATGGCAGGTTCTTTATTTTTCTCTCTCTCTCTCTCTCTCTCTCTCTCTTCCTTCCCTTCCATATTGTGGATTACAATACATACATTAAAAGGTTGTCATGTGTATCTTGCCTGTATTTAATGCTCAGCTCTAGGTTGGTATTAGCACTTTCGACAATTGTTAGCACACTGTTCCATTCTCTATCTTACCTAGCCTCTGACTCCCACACGTTTGTGATAATTTCCACCTTTGAAAAGACCTCCTGATCCATGTTTCGCCTGACCTTGGATATTGGTATCATAATATGTACATATATATATTTATGTCATGCAAATAAATGCAGTCATTCTGTATCTGTCTCTCTCCTTCTGACTAATTTCACTCAACATGATCCTCTCCATGTCCATCCATTTATAGGCAAATTTCATGACATCATTTTTCCTAACAGCTGCATAGTATTCCATTGTGTAGATGTACCACAGTTTCTTTATCCAGTCATCTATTCTCGGGCACCCTGGTTGTTTCCAGATTCTGGCTATTGTGAATAGTGCTGCTATGAACATAAACGTGGGGATGGTGTTTCTGCTGTGTGTTTTTGGCTTCCCAGGGTATATTCCCAGGAGTGGTATGGCTGGGTCAAATGGGAGCTCAATTTCTAGTCTTTGGAGGAATGTCCATATTGTTTTCTAAAAAGGCTGTACCATTGACATTCCCATCAACAATGGATGAGAGTCCCCTTGCCCCCTGCATCCACACCAGCACCTGTTGTTCTTGTTCTTTTGGATATGTGCCAGTCTCTGTGATGTGAGATGAAATCTCATTGTTGAAACAATTATTTTTACCCTTGTTCTTGATTCTGGGCCCACCCCTAGTGGGAAGGTGGGGGGCAGGATAGGGGCCGGTCCTGGCTGTACTTGTCCTACTTCAAGTGGACAGACACTTCAGAGTTCAGCCCGGTGCCTTGGTGCAGTGCCCAGGGCCTGGAGTCGGGGATATCCTTGTATTTTAAATGAGGAAACTGTGGTCCAAAGAGTGCCAGAAAGTCATCCCAAGCCCCTCGGCTGCTCCGGTGTTCCGCCTCCTGCTTCAAACACACAATAACTTCTACTGTGTCTGGGAGCCAAAGTAGGAGGCCCCCTGACCCTTTCCTCTTTCAGTCAGGTCTCATTCTCTGTCTTCTTTTTCCTTTTCCTTTTTACATTTTTTTAAAGCCATACCTGTTGGTGTTCGGGGGCCACTACTAGCAGTGCTCACAATGGGACCTGTGGTGCTGTGGTTGGAACCCAGCTCACCCACATGCAAGTCGTGCCCCAGCCTGTGTGTTGTCTGCTTGGTCCACCTGTCCGCCTCCCTCATTCTCCCCCTCACTTCCTCACTTCCTCCCTCCCTCCCTCCCTCCCTCCCTCCCTCCTCCTCCCTCCTCCTTCCTTCCTTCCTTCCTTCCTTCCTTCCTTCTTTCCTCCCTCCCTCCCTCCCTTCCTTCCTTCCTTCCTTCCTTCCTCCCTCCCTCCCTTCCTTCCTTCCTTCCTTCCTTCCTTCCTTCCTTCTCTCCTTCCTTCCTTCCCTCCTCCCCTCCCCTTCCTCCCTTCCTCCCTCCCTCCTTCCTTCCTTCCTTCCTTCCTCCCTCCTCCCTTCCTTCCTTCCTTCCTTCCTCCCTCTCTCCCTCCCTTCCTTCCTTCCTTCCTTCCTCTCTCCCTTTCTTCCTTCCTTCCTTCCTCCCTCCCCCCCTCCCTCCCTCCCTCCCTTCCCTTCCTTCCTTCCTTCCTTCCTCCCTCCCTCCCTTCCTTCCTTCCTCTTCCTCCCTCCTCCCTCCCTCCCTTCCTTCCTTCCTTCCTCCCTCCCCCCTCCCTCCCTCCCTTCCTTCCTTCCTCCTCTCCCTTTCTTCCTCCCTCACTTCCTTCCATCCTCCCTCGCTTCCTTCCATCCTCCCTCTCTCCCTTCCTTTCCTCCCTCTTGCACTTCCTTCTTTCTTATCTCCCTCAGGCTGTGTCCCCCTTCCTTCCTTTCTCCCTAACTCTCTCCTCCCTCTCTACCTCCCTCACTTCTTTCAAAGAAACAAATAGGGTAGATGGTTTTCCCAAGGTCACAGAGTAAGAAGTATACTGGAGGTGGACTTTATTTATTTAATCATTATTAATTCCACCCAGCAGAAGAGCTGATCACAGCCATGCGGTTCATCAATAAATGCTGGAGATCAGAGGTGTTTACAAGAGTATGCCAGAGCTTGGCAAGCTACCCGTGTTGTATTTGATATGCCAAATACCAGTAACAATTATATACCTCATTCCCATGACCTGATGGAATGGTTTGAGGCTCTTTATGTTCCTGGAGCAAGCAGATGCCCTTGGGCTCTACTAGCATGAGACAGGACATATGGAGATGTTACTGGTACCCGCTTGAGCAAATTGATGATGAACGGAAGACAGTGATACAGACAGTGAATAATTATTAATATTTGGTCTGGGGCTGCATTGGTGGTGTTTAGAGATACTCTCAACTCAGGGCATGGGGTGGTTTGGGGGATTGAACAATGTAGACCCAGGACTCCTGACTGCAAAGGACTCCCTTGGCCTTGGGAGCCGTCTCCTGGGGCCTACGTTTAGCCTTCACCACTGTCCCAGCTTCGTCTGGGATCAGGCTGTGTGCTGATAGATTTCCCCAGAACAAGTGCCTGCTGACAGAGCTGTGGCCCTGGGTGGGTCAGATGTTCACGGTTTAAAGACTACGTGGGCAGATACCGCTGCAGACAGGGACTCTGCAGGCCAGGGGGCCACAGCATGGAGAGCATGGGAGAGGCCGAAGGCAGGACACAGGCAACAGGATACAGATGGTAGGACACAAGCAGCAAGATACAGGCAGGACACAGGTGGCAGGAGACAGGCAGGACACAGGCAGCAGGACACAGGCACAACAAAGGCAGGACACAGGAAGGACATAGGCAGGACACGGGAGGATGCAGGCAGGATGCAGGCAGGACACAGGCAACAGGATGCAGATAGCAGGACACAGGCAGGACACAGGTACAACACAGGCAGGACACAGGCAGGACATAGGCAGGTCACAGGCAGGACACAGGTAGCAGGACACAGGCAGGATGCAAGCAAGACATAGGACACAGGCACAACAGAGGCAGGACACAGGCGGCAGGACACAGGCGGCAGGACACAGGCGGCAGGACACAGGCTGCAGGACACAGGTGAGCAGGCACAGAGGGTAGGGGTGCCCTGTCACATGCTTTCGGGAAGCAAAGACAAAACCACTAGGCAGGCACCAGACTTGGAGAGCACCATGACATGGTGCCTCCTGAGTGGGACGAGGGGGTAGAGGACCCCTGTGGCACCAGGGATCTTCAGGGGCCTCCTTACTCTGTACCTGGCTGCTACTTTTATTTTCCAAACTGGGTGTACACTTGTAATTGTGTTGTATTGTGTTGGTTTTGTTCTTGTTATTGTTGTTTTCTTTTTTTTTGAGTTGGGTCGTATCGAGTGGTAGTCAGGGGTGATTCCGAGCTCTGTGCTCAGTGGTCACTTCCAGGACTGCTCCGGGTACAGAACCGGGCAGCTGCCCACAAAGCCGCATTCTAGCTGTCTGGCCCACGTTTGGCCCTGCCTTTGTTTTTTGCAGTGTTGTGCTACCAGTGCAAGTCATTCTCTCCTCTGCTGGCCATGAGTCCTCCCCTGTTCTATTCCTTTTCACGTATCCAGAATCCATATAAATGAAGATCGGGAAAATAAGATTAGAATCTAGCAGAAAAGTTGGACCAATACTAGAACTTGTGTTGGCCTTTTACCCAGAGCCACAGTTTTAACATTTCATCATCTCGTCCTTCCCCCGTTCCTCTTTCTCCTCCTTCCCTACTTTCTTTGGTCTGTCCAACACCTGCCTCTCTATCCCGTTTGAGGCCAGGCTGTAGTTCTAATATCTCTGTCCTGCTTTTCCAAGGAGGTGGACAGATTCTTCTACAGTCAAGAAGCCATTCTCAAATTTTCTTAACTCTAATAGAATTTATTTGTTTGTTTTTTTATTTATTCATTTGCTTTTTGGGTCATATCCGGCAATGTTAAAGGGTTCCTCCTGACTCTGCACTCAGGAATTACTTCTGGCGGTGCTTGGGGGACCATACAGGATGCCCGGAGATCTAACCCATGTCAACCGCATGCAAGGCAAATGTTCTCCCTGCTTTACTATCGCTCTAGCCCCTGATGGAATGCTTTTATCTGAATTAGAATCTTTGCTCCAGGTTGGTTAATTTTCACATTTAATGTTTGTGAGTGTGTGTATGTGTGTGCGTATGAATCTATATGCTATATGTGGGTGTGTGCATGTATGAGTGTGTTTGTATGAGTGTGTATTTGAGCATTTCTGAATGTGTATGTATGTGAGTGTGTGTATGAGAAAGTTTATGTGTGAGTGTGTATGTGTATGAATGTGTGTGAGTGTGTATGTGTGTGAGGGTGTATGTATACATGTGAGTGTGTATGTGTGTGTGATTGTGTGTGGTGTGACAGTCTCACATGTGAGATTGCTGAGCTCCTTAGCCATACCCCATCCCCATTCATTTATTTTTTATTTTTTATTTTTTTGGGTCACACCTGGCAATGCTCAGGGGTTACTCCTGGCTCTGCACTCAGGATTTACTCCTGGAGGTGCTCAGGAGTGTGGTTCATTTTGGGATGCTGGGGATTGAACCCAGGTCAGCTGCGTGCAAGGCAAACGCCCTACCTGCTGGACTATCGCCTCCGGCCCCTATATATTTTTTTTCAAGTACCTATATTTAGTTAACTGTCATTTTCTTTTTTTTTGTAATATTTTATTTTTATTTTATTTTTTAATTAATATTTTATTATACTACCGTGAGATATACAATTACAACGTTGTTCATGTTTGGGGGTTTTGATCACATAGTGTTCCAGCACCCCACCCTCCACATTACACATTGTGGATTGCAATACATACACTTAGAGGTCATCATGTGCATTTTTCTGCCTGTATTCAATGCTCAGTTCTAGGTTGGTATTAGCCCTTTCGACATTTATTCGCAAATGTTCCTTTCTCTGTCTTACCTAACCTCTGACTCCCACATGTTTGTGGTAATTTCCACCGTTGGTAAGACCTCCTGATCCACGTTTCGCCTGACATTGGATTTTGGTACCATAATATGTATATATGTTTATGTCATGCAAATAAATGCAGTCATTCTATATCTGTCTCTTTCCTTCTGGCTAATTTCACTCAACATGATCCTCTCCATGTCCATCCATTTATAGGCAAATTTCATGACATCAATTTTCCTAACAGCTGCATAGTATTCCATTGTGGAGATGTACCAAGCATTCCAACTGCTGCATTCCGTGGGGTTTCTTTATCCAGTCATCAGTTCTCAGGCACACTGGTTGTTTCCAGATTCTGGCTATTGTGAATAGTGCTGCTATGAAAATAAAAGTGCGGATGGTGTTTCTGCTGTGTGTTTTTGGCTTCCCAGGGTATGTTCCCAGGAGTGGTATGGCTGGGTTAAAAAGGAGCTCCATTTCTAGTCTTTGGAGGAATGTCCATATTGATTTCCAGAAAGGTTGTACCAGCCGACATTCCCACCAACAATGGATGAGGGTCCCCTTTTCCCTGCTTTCACGCCAGCACTTGTTGTTTTTACCCTTTTGGATATGCCGGCCCCTATATATTTTTTTTTGCTTTTTTTTTTTGGGGGGTCACACCCGGAAATGCTCAGGGGTTTCTCCTAGCTCTGCACTCAGGAATTACTCCTGGCGGTGCTTGGGAGACCATATGGGATGCCGGGATTGAACCCAGGCCAGCATGGGCCAGTTAGGTGCAAGGCAAGCGCCCTCCTGCCTGGGCTATCGCACCTGCCCCGAGGCCCCTATATTTTTACCCCAGTTTTCACTCTGCAGAACAAGATTTAGTGCAGGTCACCTGTGACATTCACTGTCACATGTTTTAATCTTCCTAAATCTGGAATGTTCTTTGACTTTCAGGCCCGTAATAATGTTGAAGAATATTAGTCCTGATATTTTTAAAGAATATTTATGAGATGGGGCCAGAGCGATAGCCCAGCGGGTAGGGCATTTGCCTTGCACGCGGCCGGCCTGTGCCAGGCCTGGGTTCGATCCCGGCATCCCATATGGTCCCCGAGCACCACCAGGAGTAACTCCTGAGTGCAGAGCCAGTATCCTGAGAAACCCCTGAGCATTGCCGGGTGTGACCCAAAAAGCAAAAAAAAAAAAAAAAGAATATTTATGAGTATTTATGGGCCAAAGATGTAAATTTCTGATAGAAATTATATCTTGCATATATAAGGCCCTGCTTAAAAATATCCTTATACTTTGTTGACCTCATGCTATTCTGCTTTTTACACATTCCTAACTCACTCCACTTTGCTCTGTTGTTTCTCAATGCTAAAAGTAAGTGTTTCTGTGCACATGTTTGTTTGATTTCCTCTGTGCTTTATTTCTGGTGAGTGTATTCCCAGAGGCATGACACCAGGTCAGAGGTGGTGGCAATTGTGTAGAGGGTCAAAGTTTGCCCCAGTTTGTCGGAACATGTTGTTACCGCTTTGCCTACACTCTTACGTTGCCTTTGAGAATTTTTAGTAGTTTCAGGGTTTTAGTAAAGGATAAACTGATCTTTTCCCCGTGGAGAATTTCAAGTGGTTGAAATCTTCTGTGCTTCCCCCTAATTCCAACCCTTATTTGTTGTTGTCGTTGATTTGACTTTTGGGTCACACCCCCCCCCCCCACAGCGCTCAGAACTAATTCCTGGCTCTGTGCTCAGGAATTACTTCTGCTAGGCTCAGGGGACCAACCATACAAGGTGTCAAGGACTGAACCCGGGTTGGCCCCATGCAGGGTAAGTTCCCTGTCCCCTGCACTGTCCTCGAGATTCTTCCTAGACCATACTGCCTGGCACAGGGCTACAGGTGCCTCTCCTGGTCAGTGGCAGCAAACTTCAGCATTTTGGAGTGAAACAATTAATAAGTGGATTGTTGGGCCAAGGAATGCAGTTCAGGTGTAAAGCCTGGCACGTGCTACACCCCTAGGCTTAGTCCCTGGCACCATACATACACACACAAGGATGACCATGACTTAGGGAGGACAGATGTAGACTGACCAGAGTGGGGAGTGTTATGGCTAACAAGGAAGAGGAGGGACAGTGAGTAGATGTCCCCCACCCCTGTGCCTTCCCAGCCTCCTCCATAGCCCCTGCTGAGCCTCTGGCAAGTTTCTTTGAGCTCTTTGCCTCTGCAGAGAGCACTGGTGGGGGAGCATCTGCTCTCACTTGGGCCTCACTGGGCATCGGGTGTCACTGGGCTGCAGACTGTGCATTGGAGTGTGGACAGTGCTCCGTCTGATAGCTGATGAGCTCAGAGAACATCAAAGCCCACCACAGCACAGGACTGAGTTGGGCTTCCTGCCACAACCCAAGCTCCTACTAGTGATTTCTGGGATTCCTGTTTAGAACAGGGAAGGAGTCTGAGACTCGAGCTCGCTGCTCTTGCTGGATCCTGGGAATAGCCCATTGTCATGGGTCTAACCCACTTCCAGACTGGCACTGCTGCCCACCAGCCTGTCAGCCACATTCAACCTGCAACCTCAGAGCCAAGTCCTGAATCCTTAGCTTCTGCCCCTGATGGCCTAGCCTGGGGCCTGGGAGGTGACGGAATCTTGTCCACTCTGAGGGTGGCCCATCAGCTAGCACTGAGGTGTGCATAGGTGTTCACCCATGAATCCAAGCATTCCAACTGCTGCTTCCGTGGGGCCAGGAATGGGGACAGGACACAGGGGTTGAAGGCAGCCTTGGACCCCAAGGAGGAGGGTCCTGGGGACTGCAGACCTGTGGGTCTGAGTTGGGGCACGGGAGCTGCTGAGGGAAGGGAGGGAGACTGCATAAGTATCCATTGTGTAGAAGTACCATAGTTTCTTTAGCCAGTCATCTGTCTTAGGCACTCAGGTTGTTTCCAGATTCTGGCTACTGTGAATGGTACTGCAGTGAACATAGAAGTATAGATGGTGTTTCTGCTGCATATTTTTTGACACCCAGGGTATATTTCCAGGGTATTTCTTTGAGAAAGTTTCTTTTTCATTTCTTCTCCCTTCTTATGATGGGGTCACCTAAATAAATTTTGGAATATGTAAGTACTTTTCCATATAGTCTCTTTCTAGGATAATTAAAAAAGTGATTTGACTATAAAAAATATATATATATATATATATATATATATATATATAAAATTCCCAGAAATGGGGAAAAGTTGTCTTCAAGTCAGAAAAAATAAATCTTCACTAGCGATTCCTAAGTTACCTTCCAAAGCCATTCCATATGTGTTTGCAGCTTTTAGAAAAGGCAATGTTCTTCAGTTAGGTGATAATGAGGAAAAGGCAATGTTCTTCAGTTAGGTGATAATGAGAAGTGGCATGATGATTTACTGAGAGAGAGGTGGAACAACTGAGGATGAAGAGATCCTTGGGCCATCTCAGTCTGCCTCCTCTCAGGTCCTTGGATGGACCTGAGGAGCCTTTCGCCGACTTTGTGCTTCCCTCCTGCACCGCGTTGCCTGGGCTGCAGCGTCCGCTCCACCGCCGCTGCCTCTTAAGCGCTGATCTGGAGGGGTGCTGGACCCAGTGATATCTGAATTGGCACAGACGATCCCAAAAATATAATGTAACCCCCTTTCCTCCCGCCCCTCTCCCTAGCGACCGTTAAGGGCTCCCAGCCGCCATGATGGAAAAAAAAATTTATGTTCATGAAAAATGAACTAGTTCCAAAGATCCCATTCACTCTCAGTGGAACAAACATCTCTGAATACAGCAGTTATGTGTACCTAGGTTGAGAAGTCAACATGATGAACGACCTAAAACCTGAGCTGTGCAGGAGCGGCATGGACTGCCTTCAAAAACATCGAAGAAATATGGGCCAGAGCGATAGCCCAGTGAGTAGGGCATTTGCCTTACATGCAGCTGGCCTATGCCAGCCTGGGTTCGATCCCCGGCATCCCATATGGTCCCCTGAGCACCGCCAGGGAGTAATTCCTGAGTGCAGAGCCAGGAGTAACCCCTGAGCATTGCCGGGTGTGACCCCCAAAAAAAAAAAAAGCATCGAAGAAATAGCTAAAAAGACAAAGAACCCCAGCTCCAGGCACATCTCTTTGACTCCACTGTTCTCCCTGCATTAACATACGCCTCAGAGACCTGGGCCCTACAAAAGCAGGATGAGAATGCTATTCAGGTCTCCCACAGAGGAATCGGAAGAGCTATGCTTGGAATATCACGCCTAACTCAAGTGAGAGAAGGAACCCGGAGCTCCGACCTCTATCACTGATCCAAAGTCAGGGATGCTGCCTCATTTGCCAAAGCATCGAAAATCAGATGGGCTGGACATGTAATGCGATTTGGAGATGACTGCTGGACTAGAGCCGTTACCGACTGGATCCCATGGGATGTCAAAAGGTCACGTGGTCGCCCACCTACAAGGTGGTCAGACTTCTTTTGTCAAGACCCTGAGCGAACAGTTCAAGGCTCTTTGTATTTGTATTCCTGAAACAACAAGATGCCATAGGGCTACGCTGGCATGTGATAGGGTCTAATGGAAATATTACTGGCGTCCGCTCGAGCAAATCGATGAATAATGGGATGTCAAGTGATCAAGTATATTTAAAAGGAGAATTATTTTTTTACTGTTAATAATTGTTTCCATGCACAAAATTCCAACATGACTCCCACCACCAGTGGAACACTTCCCCTCCCCCAAGGACTTCAACACCCCTCCACTCAGCTCTATGAACCATTTTCCCACTGTGTTGAATTCTCCCAGCTGTGTTCAGTTCTCCCGGCTGTGTTGAGTTCTCCCCACTGTGTTGAGTTCTCCCCACTGTGTTGAGTTCTCCCGGCTGTGTTCGAGTTCTCCCCGCTGTGTTCAGTTCTCCCAGCTGTGTTCAGTTCTCCCGGCTGTGTTCAGTTCTCCCTGCTGTGTTCAGTTCTCCCGGCTGTGTTGTAGTTCTCCCCACTGTGTTGAGTTCTCCCCACTGTGTTCAGTTCTCCCAGCTTGTGTTCAGTTCTCCCGGCTGTGTTCAGTTCTCCCCGCTGTGTTCAGTTCTCCCGGCTGTGTTCAGTTCTCCCGCTGTGTTCAGTTCTTTCCCCACTGTGTTCAGTTCTCCCGGCTGTGTTCCAGTTCTCCCGGCTGTGTTCAGTTCTCCCGCCTGTGTTCAGTTCTCCCGGCTGTGTTCAGTTCTCCCAGCTGTGTTCAGTTCTCCCCGCTGTGTTCAGTTCTCCCGGCTGTGTTCAGTTCTCCCGGCTGTGTTCAGTTCTCCGGCTGTGTTCAGTTCTCCCCGCTGTGTTCAGTTCCTCCCGGCTGTGTTCAGTTCTCCCGCTGTGTTCAGTTCTCCCGGCTGTGTTCAGTTCTCCCCACTGTGTTCAGTTCTCCCCGCTGTGTTGAGTTCTCCCGGCTGTGTTCAGTTCTCCCGGCTGTGTTCAGTTCTCCCGACTGTGTTGAGTTCTCCCCACGTTTGTTCTCCCCACTGTGTTGAGTTCTCCCAGCTGTGTTGAGTTCTCCGGCTGTGTTCAGTTCTCCCGCTGTGTTCAGTTCTCCGGCTGTGTTCAGTTCCTCCCGACTGTGTCTGTGTTCAGTTCTCCCGGCTGTGTTCAGTTCTCCCTGCTGTGTTCAGTTCTCCCGACTGTGTTGTGTTCAGTTCTCCCCGCTGTGTTCAGTTCTCCCGGCTGTGTTCAGTTCTTCCCACTGTGTTCCAGTTCTCCCCACTGTGTTCAGTTCTCCCCGCTGTGTTCAGTTCTCCCTGCTGTGTTCAGTTCTCCCGGCTGTGTTCATTTCTCCCGGCTGTGTTCAGTTTTCCCCGCTGTGTTCAGTTCTCCCGGCTGTATTCAGTTCTCCCGGCTGTGTTCAGTTCTCCCCGCTGTGTTCAGTTCTCCCGGCTGTGTTCAGTTCTCCCGGCTGTGTTCAGTTCTCCCGGCTGTGTTCAGTTCTCCCGGCTGTGTTCAGTTCTCCCCGCTGTGTTCAGTTCCTCCCGGCTGTGTTCAGTTCCTCCGGCTGTATTCAGTTTTCCCCGGCTGTGTTCAGTTCTCCCCGCTGTGTTCAGTTCTCCCGGCTGTGTTCAGTTCCTCCCCGCTGTGTTCAGTTCTCCCGGCTGTGTTCAGTTCTCCCGGCTGTATTCAGTTCTCCCGCTGTGTTCAGTTCTCCCAGCTGTGTTCAGTTCTCCCGGCTGTGTTCAGTTCTCCCGCTGTGTTCAGTTCCTCCCGGCTGTGTTCAGTTCTCCCCGCTGTGTTCAGTTCTCCCGGCTGTGTTCAGTTCTCCCCGCTGTGTTCAGTTCTCCCGGCTGTGTTCAGTTCTCCCGGCTGTGTTCAGTTCTCCCCGCTGTGTTCCTTTGGCACCCGTTGCCCCCTCACTGTAAGTCTTTAGGTCCCACATAGGAGAGGGATTATTTTTCTCTCTCTCCGTTTCCTTCTGAAGGACTTCAGTCAGCACGAGACAATCTAGTCATCCCTGTTTCTTTAATAACTTGATTCTGGTCTTTCTAAGAGCTGCGGAGTTTTCCACTGTGTGTGTTGAGCACAGCTTCTCTATCCGTTTGTGGGACGCCCTCGACCATCCGCGGTGAAGAACGACCACAATAGGATTATTCTTAGAACACGCTTTACTGGAGCTCCTGAAGTTTGAAACTTAAAATGGCGAAAGGACCCCGACCCTCTGTGCAAGCTGCCTTTATACAGTGCTGGTCGGCATGTCCATTTCCCATTGGCTGGCGTAAATGGTGCAGGTCAGCGTGTCCACTTCTCATTGGCCTGCGCAGGTCATACGAGCTCGTACTAGCTGATGAAACATGCCCTAATTGGACAAAGCCTGAAATCACACCACGCCAAGGACCTTGCGCATGCTTGGGACACAGGGCAGGAAGGCAACGTGGCAGTGGGGCGGAGTCAGTAACGGCACCCGTGCTTGAGCAAGATGACTTCTAGCACAAAATGGCGCCCAACATCCGTTCATCTGTGGTTGGGGATCGCAGTTACTTCCTTATCTTGGCTATTGGTCTAAGTGTGGTGATAACAAAAGTGTGTATATATCCTTGAATTAACTTTTCTTTTTTAATTTTGGGGTAGATACCAACACATGATGCTGCTGGACCATCTATGGGAGGTGTGTTCCTATTTTTTGGAAAGATTTTCATAGGCTTCCCACAGAAGCTGGAGCAGATACATTCACCCCCCCACCCCCCCCCACCCCACTGGAGTGGGTATTGATTCCTTTCTCATCCCCAGTTTGCCAACACTGTTTCCAGACTTTCAGATGTGCCATTCTCACTGGAAGGGGGTGATATCGCATTGCAGTTTTATTTGCATTTCCCTAGTCATGAGCCATGAGCATTGTGACGTTGTTTGTTGGCCATCTATATATGTCTTCTTTGTCAAAGTGTCTGATTATTATATCTACTTAACCACATTTATGGATGAGGTCGTTGTCAGTTTGCTGCTTTGAGCGTTGTGAGGGCTTATAGATCTCAGATATTAGCACTTTATCTGATGTATTGTGTACAAATATTTTCTTCCATTCAGTTAAGTGTCCTTTTATTATCGCTGGAGTTTCTTTCACTGTGCAGGAGTTTTTAATTTAAAGTAATACCAGTTTTTTTTTTGGGGGTTGTTGTCTTTACCTCTGTGTTCATCCTGTTTAAAGATACCTCTGCAATCAATTTTCTGAAGGGTTATGCTGACGTGTTTTTATGAATTATGGTCTGATTTTGAGATTCAGATTATTTTTGTGAAGGACGTGAGATTTGGTTTTCTAGGTTTTATTGTTTATTTGTTTTTACATGTGACTACCAGGTTTTCCCAACATCATTTGTTGAAGAGATTTTCTTTGCTCCACTTCTATATATTTAGCTCTTTGTCATAGATTAACTGTCCTTAACTCTGGAGGTTTAACTCAGCACTCTCAATTCTGTTCCTTTGGTCTGCAGTCTGTCTTTATTCCAGCACCATGAATTTTGGTTATTATAGTTCAAAGTTGGGAAAAGCAATGCCTCTCATATATAGTTTTCCTCCCATTTATGGTTTTTGCTTTGGCTGGTTAGAGAGTTTTATGGCTTCATATAAATTTTTGCAGAATTTGCTTCATGTCTTTGAACAACATTAGAATTTTAATGGATATTGCTTGACTATGTATAATATTTTGGATATTTTGTTCATTTTGACAGTGTTGTTCTTCCAGTCCCTGGCCAGGGGCTGTCGCTCCATCTCCCAGTGTCCTCTGTTTCTTGTAACAGCTTTATATTTTTCAATGTGTAAGTCTTTCTCTTCCCTTGTTAAGTGGATTCCTCAGTATCTGATGTTTTGGGATCACTACCAAAGATGTGCTCTTTAGCAAATTCCCAATTGGTGAAGGCATACTTGTACATATCCTAGCTCAAGCCCCACTTTAGTTAATGTGAAGTCTCTTCCTTAAACCGCCTATAGTCTTTGAAGAAAACCGTCATTAACTGAGACAAGAACTTGAACTGCTGAAATGTCCATGTTCCATCTGCTCACTTAGCTATGACAGCATCATTCTCTTTCTCTGATTTCTGCAAAGTCCACCAGAAGCCAGTGGTCATAGCATCTCCTTGGGAAGCTGAGCCCTACCCTGCCGCCATCAGGGTGTTTGCAGGTGAACACTTGTAAAGCTGTAGTCAAGATCAACAGTTTGCACCTCTGACGGGTTTACTCTAGTTTTATTGCCACCTTGGTTTCTGTTCCAGGATGTTTCTGCAAAGCTCTGCACTGCCTTCCCTGTATTCTCTGAGCAGATGGCACTGTAGGGGCTGCTTTGCTTTTCCATAATTACCCACCACAGTTTCCCACTTGCCTTGATCCCAGCTGCCCCGTGCACCACTTCCTACGGCCCAGCTCTCCCTCAGCCGCTTCCTGTCCTCACCACTGATGCTCAGCTCTGTCACTGAAAAGACCTGCTTGGGGGCTGGGAGAGAGGACAGCAGGTAGAGTGTGGCCAACCCAATCTTGATTACTGACACCTCACATAGGCCCCTGAGCCCTCCAGGAGTGTAGAGCCAGGAGTAAATTCTGGGGGAAAATAGGGTGTGGTCAAGAAACGAAAGGAAGGGAGGGAGGGAGGGAGGGAGGAGGGAGGGAGGGAGGAGGGAAGGAAGGAAGGAAGGAAGGAAGGAAGGAAGGAAGGAAGGAAGGAAGGAAGGAGGAGGGAGGGAAGGGAGGGAGGGAGGGAGGGGGAGGGAGGGAGGGAAACAACTTCTGAAGTCACTGTACTGGACACTCCCCTTGCCCATCTCTTCCACTTCTCTTGAGTTTGTGCCTGAAGACCAGGGAGACAGTATAGGGAAACTTTCATGCTCTGGACCCCAGTTTGACCACTCCATCATAAAGCCCCTGAGCACTGGGAACAGACCTGGAGGCCCCTGAAGACTGCTGGGTGTTGCTATAGCACCCCCAACCCCCGCCCTCAGCACCCCAGGACCCCAGCCGCCTCACATTGGCTGCCCCTCACATCCAATCCTGCCCTGTTGGCTAAGAATTGTCAGGAGGAGCCTCCTGAGCACTGCCTAAGAGTCAACCCAAAATAAATAATTGAAAGCAAAACAAAACCCAACGTTTGTTCCTCTGGCCTCAGTGTTTAGTCGGTTTTCTGGAAGTTTATCTGCCGAAGACCGGGAAGACCCTGAGGGACGGGGTCTGGCTTGTCTTTCTGAGAAGCCACAGCCTCCCTGCAGCGCAGAGGCCAGAGCTATCAACGTGTCTGGCTGCTCTGAGCCTAGGTGCAGGTTTGCCACGGGCACTGGAGTAGGCAGCAACTGCGGGCATCCATGCAGCCCTCACACACCGCTTTGTTTTCTTGCCTGGAGCGGGTGGAGCTGGTGAACGGGCCAAGTGTGGCTGTTGCAGAATTTGCTTCATGATCTGTCCTGGTCCAGCAGCTGGATAGGACAGAGGTGCAGTGTTCTCCACTGGGGAGCCACACAGCCCCATGTCACAGTCTCTCCCTGCTCTGGGGCCTGCTGGGTAGCTCGGCCCTGCACCTGCTCTGACTCAACTGTGTCTGGGCACTAGGTGGGAAGTCAGAGGCCAGGGCTGTGGGTGGGCGAGGCCTGCTGGTGAGCAGAGAGATGGGCCCCGAGGTTGTGCAGGCTCCAGTGGTGGTGCCTTGGGGCTGACTGAGGCCGGAAAAGGGCCCGGTGTGGCTCCCAGGAACATGCTTTGCTTGCATCAGGCCCAGGTTGAACCCTGACAGGAGTAACTGCTGAGCACAGAGCCAGGTGGGGCCCCCAAAACAAAGGCAAAATCAAAACATCCCGAGGGAGTCAACTCGTGGCTTCAAGCTGTCCCCTTTGCGGGGAGGGGAGCCTCGAGGGACCCCTCAGCAGCCAGGGCCATTCCCCATTAGGGCCTTGCGTGTTGGGTGGCTTCACTCTGCCCAAGCTCATGCTTCTTCACAGAGACGTTGTAAGTGTTTGGCATCTCACGAGCGGCCACCCTTTCCCTGTACTTGAACCTGAGCAGTTCCGCCCGGATGCCTTCAGCAGGTCTCTGCCTATGCTGGGCACCCCCTCCCTGTCCTGCCACCTTCCTTTCCTACAGAGTAGTTCCTCGTGGCCACCCAGCGGGCCTTTACTTTATTATTCTGGGGATGCCATTCCCAGCCTGGTGCTTGGATTTATTTCTGATGATGCTCAGGTGATCATGCGGTGCTGGGGATAAACTCACCCCTAAGAGCTGTGCCCCTGCCATGAATCTGTTCCCTTTAGACTCCTGGAAAGAGATCTTTCCCGGGGAGGTGGGCAGGGTTCTCCTCGGGCAGGTGGGCATGTCTCCCCAATCTGTTGCACGGGAGAGGACAGGTTCCAGCTGATGGTGTCTGTTTCCTCAGTTGTATCTGCAGAGACCAGGCAAGGCTGTCTGTGAAAAGCACCTCAGGGCCGTATCTGCCATGCTTCAGTGCTGAGGGACTGGTAGGCTCCCATCCTCTGGTGGTTTCTCTGTTTCCATGCGTTCTCTGGTTTGTGAGTAAAGGGGTCAGACTTTGAATCTGGTTTTGGTTTTGGTTTCTGCGTTGGCTGTTCCCCCTTCCTATGCCTCAGTTTTCCCATCTCTAGCATTGATGGGCTGTCCAGCCCACTTCCTGTGTTCTGATGTCCAGCTCGCTGCTGAGTGTGGCTGGGGGCCACTTCCCCAGTCTCTCACCCCCCACCCCATGAGGCCTCCTGTGCCTGTCAGGGTCACTTGGCGTCTGTGCTTGGGGCCTGTTTTAGCAACCCAGAGGGTAAATATTGATTCTGTGGCATGAGCAGAGATGCTGGTTGGTGCTCACCGACTTGGGGGTAGAAGTTCAACAAGCCTGATAAGGTGATGTGTTTATGCAACTCATGGGTGTGCGACTGACAGATTGTTTAGGGGAGCAGGGAAGGGACTAGGGGACCTTCCAACACCAGCAGGCCCAATCACTGGTTTGTTCTCTTTTGGGGGCTCTAGGGGGATGGTGGTCACCCCTGGCAGTACTTAGGGAACGGTGAGGTACCAGGACAGACCCGGGCCTCTGGCATGTAGAGCCTGGCTCAGCCCAATATGGCATCTCCAGCTCCCCCTTTTTTAGCTCTTTTTGGGGTCACACCGGCGATACTCTGGGTTTCTCCTGGCTCTCAGGAATTACTCCTGGCAGTGCTTGGGGACCTTGTGGGATGCCGGGGACTGCATGCCAGGCAAATGCCCTCCCGCTGGACTATTGCTCTGGCCCTCCCCTCATCTGTTCTTTCCTAAGTGAAATTGTCCTTAGAACCTTGTGGCAATGGAGGGAAAGACCTATAAGAAACGCAGCAAAACATTTGCTCGAGACGAAAGTGCTGCCAGTCTGACTTTTTCATGACTTTTTCTATTTCATACATATCTATGGCCATCACACTTTAACATTTTAAACAACTTTGACTATGTGCTTACTTAACATAAACAGTTACTTCTTTGGGGGAGGGAAGGGGTCTTGGGGTCACACCTCGTGGAATTCAGCCTCTCCTGGCTGTGAGCTCAGAGGTCACACGTGCTGGTCCAGCTCAGGAGGCCATCTAGGATGCCTGGGGGTCAAACCAGGGCCAGTCATGTGCAGGGAAAATGCTGGACCCTCTCTCTCTCCAGACCCCACATGCTCCTTTTACAACAGAAGAGAATAATGCATTAGAAATCAGAAATTCCTTTTGCTGAAGAGTCTGCAGAAACTCTTCAGTCCCCTCTCGGACCCTCAGCCTTTGCCCTTGGCTGGACTTGGTGCGACCTCTCAGCTCTCACAGCAGATGAGAGTCTGCATGGGAGTTACTCCTCAGGGTAAGCCCTGACCCAAGTGTGTTTACTTAGTGACCTGTGCTTGTGAGGGCGGGCTGTGGTAGAGAATTCCAGCCGTTTAAGAGTTCAGACTGTGTCCCCAGTAAACAAACACTTACGGCTCTGAGTGCTTTTCTCTCCAGGCCTGCACTCCATGGGACCAGGCCCTCTGGCTCTTGCCGGAGCCATGGCAAGACCGGCGCGGCCGACCGGCAGCCTCGGCTGGGGAGTCCCAATGATATTGGAATTTGGGACTGGTACTGGGGACATCGGGCTCCATGAGTGCCAGCTCTGACCTATCCCCTGCCTCAGCTTTTGAGCTTTACAGCTGTAATCCCCTACCCCCTTGTTTGCAGTGGCAGAGAGAGGAGGGGAGCATGGAAGAGCCGTGGTCAGTGGGGTCTTGTTGGCCTGCAGCTGGCATAGGTCCCTGACCCCCCAGCACCCATCCTGCTCTGTCACCCTGACGTGCCGCCCCGCGGGGGTTCTTGGTGCCTCCTTCCTTTCTGGGTCCCTGCTCCCAGGGAGCAAGTGGCAGCTCCATCCTGCCAAGCTTTTTCCAAGCAGCTGCATCTCCTAGGGCTCTGTCTCAGTTGTGCCCTGTATATCTTTGTTGCTGCCATTGGTTGCTCTGAGGTGCAGGAAAAAGGATGTGGGTGCTGAGGATTGTCCAGGGCCTGAGGCCGACACTCGGATTTTTTCAGAGGAAGAAGTGATACCCTTGGAAGTGGGGGGAACTCGTCCCAAATTAATGGATTACTTGGAACAAGGCAGGTTGGAGCTAGTGGCCCTCGCCAGGACCAGCACAACCAGAGTGAAGCTGTGTCTTGCTGTCCTCCGGGATTCAGGCCAGGATCAGCCACTGCCTGGGCTCAGGCCCTGCTGGACTCCTAGTGAGTCATGTTGGAGCCCTGATGGAGGGAAACTGAGTCAGTACTGGCTGGTGTGGCTGCAACTGTGTGGGGACCTGGAGCCTCCTGGCCTGGAGCCCTGGGGAGTGGCCAGCCACACGCAGGAGAGGCCAGGATTTGCTATGTGAGATGCTAATGAGATACCATTAGTTCACCGTTCCCACGGGGCAGGAACACTTACCGGGAATGGACCTTGCTTGCTTCCTGTGGCTTCCCTGAGCTGTCAACTGTATTTTTTCCAGAAGGGATCATTTCTCCAGCTTGGCTACTGTCCCTGACTCTTGCCACCAGCAAGAGTCTAATTCCTGACCAGGCCAAAGCCCATACTTCCAGCTCTTGGGTAGCAACAGAGTGACTGGGTCCCTGCATCTCAGGGCCTCCAGCCCTCACTGCTTTCCTTTAAAGCTTTTGGAACTTCCTGCTGCCAACCCGTCTGTTTCCACCAGGTTCCTGCAAGGTGATCAGAGATAAGTCTGCCTCTGCTGCCTCGGCTGGGTTTCATTTTCCTGCTCAACTGTCTCAGAGGTGCCGGGTGTCATTTAAGCTTCTCATTTCTGGCTTTTCAGGAGTGTGCAGATTTTCTCAAGGCCTGTGACTCATAGCCAACCTCGGGAAGGAATGGGAGCTCATTCTTCCATTCAGAGGGAGAGCTGAGGTGGACGAGTGGGGACCCTAGAGCCCAATGGTGCTATAGATTGCAGGGGTGTTGGTGAGTGGCTCCGTGCCAGTGACCGCGTGCTGCTTTTTTTCCCTGTCTTTTGGATATTTTGATCCTACGGAAATGTAATTAGCACTCCACTTACTTTATCATTCCCATGGAAAATATATTTATTGGCATGTGACATTGCAGATAAAATTTTGTTTGTTTGGGACCATACCTGGTAGTGCAGGGGGTTATTCCCAATCCAATGCCCCTGAGTTATTCCCAGGGTGCTCAGGGACCATGTGCTGGGATTGAACCTGGGCTTCCTGCTTACGGAGCATATGTCTCGGCACTTCATCATTTCAGTTCCAGGTATAATTTGTTTTTGAAAAATATTGGGTCACACCCACTGTACCCAGGGGTCACTCTGACAGTGCTATATGTGGTGCAGGGGTCAATCCCGGGTTAGCCACAGGCAAGGCAGTGCAACCTTTATACTATCTCTCCAACCTTCAGATCGAGTCTTTGTTTTGGGAGATGGTACATTTACAGAGTGTTGATGATGGTACATGTACAGAGTATTGGCAGACAGTATATTTACAGAGTGTTGGTGAATGGTACATTTACAGAGTGTTGACAGATGCTACATTTACAGGGTGTTTGCAAATGGTACATTTACAGGGTGCTTGCAGATTGTACATTTACAGAGTGTTAGCGGATGGTACCTTTACAGAGTGTTGGTGGATGGTACCTTTACAGAGTATTGACAGACAGTACATTTAAAGACTGTTGGCGGACCAGTACATTTATGGAGTGTTGGCACACAGTACATTTAGGGTGTTGGCAGATGGTAAATTTACAGAGTTCTGTTGTTCTCCAGGGTCTCTCAGAGTGTGATGATACCAGCATTTTAGGAAGACAGGGTTTGTGGGATGACTGTGGTCAGGAGGTCATGCTGTGTCTGAGTCAGGGAACTTCAAGAGGGTGGTGGTCTGCACAGCCTGGCCAGTTCCACTCAGAAAATCTGAGCCATAGAACTAATGGCAACTAGTCCTGTGGTGGGTGACTGGGGGGCAAGGATAGTGGTCACTGGCTCTGCCCAAGGCCTGCACAGGCTGGTGAGAGGAATGGAGCGAATTTCAGTAACGTGTTGCTGTTGCCTTTTTCATGTGTGGCGCCTGGTCTCATGCATGAAAGTGCTCAACTGTTGAGCTGCTCCCAACCCGGGAGAATGTTTTTAAGTGGTGTAACGTTCTGGAGCTGTGTGCTATATGTGAAGCCAGAGATCAGTCACGAGTTCAAGGCTCAGAGAATGTCTAGAAGAAAGAGCAATGCCAGCATCAGTTCTGCTGAGTTTCTCATCATCTCGGGGCTGTAGAAAACCTCAGGTTTGCAGACTGAGATGGGGGTTTGTCATTTTCTCCCCACTGTCCTCCCCATTCAGGCTCGAGGACCCTGCTGGCCAGAGTGCTGCCCTCAGGAGCCTGCTGTGCCCTCAGCCCCAGTCAGCCCCCTCCTCTGGACAACGGCTTGCTCTGCAGGGCTGGGCTGGATAGGCCAGAGGGTCACATCCAGCAGTGCTCAGGGCTTCTCCCAGCTTTGATGCTGGGATCAAACCAGGGTAGAGCACACACTCGATAAGCCCCCTGCAGTGGAGCAGCCTCTTTCCCCTTCCTTTGTATCTCAGCTGATCGTTCCGGGCCTGGAGGGATGGAACACAGGGCCTTGCACGCTCACTCAGCCACCTCCCCAGGGGCTGATTTCTCTTATGATTCAAACAACGCAGGCATTTTTCTGAGGAAAGGTCTCAGCTCTCCATCAGCCTAGCACATTTTGGTCTCTGTGTTCTCTCCAAATTTTTGACCACTGAGTTTATTTATGACAAAACAAGAACTGTAATGCAACTGCACGTGACTGCAGCTGTTTGCTTAACTTTCTATAAACACATTCCTCCCAGCCTCCCCTTTAGCACTGGGATATTTGTGTTGTCACTTCTAGAACAACATTGCCACAGAACTTCCTCAGTCTTAACAATGTCTATGGAACTGGACTCTCTTTTGCTGTCTCTGACCCCAGAGTGCACTGTCCGTGGGCTCAGAGAGAGAACAGTGCCGAGGGCTCAGAGAGAGAGGAGTGGCTGGGGACTCAGAGAGTCAATACAAGTTCTAGGTGGTAATGAGTGAGCTGTGTGCCTGGCTCCGAGGGTGCTTGCTGGGCAGCGTGTAGAGATGACCCGGCTGGTCTATGTGGACTATCCCTAGAGATCTTCATGTGGAGAACACTCAGCATCTGCCAGAGCAAGCATGTGAGGGAACCTTTTTTCTGGTTCTGTTTTCTTAAATGTTTTCATCAGTTGGAAAAATCATCATTGCAAAGTAAAGCCAATGTTTTACTTCTTTTAACTTTTTGAATTTTTTTTTTTTTAAATTTTGGGCTTCAGTGCCAATGTTCAGGGGTTGCTCCTGGCAGTGCTTGGGAAATCATATGGGTTGCCTGGGACTGAACCTGAGTTTGCCACGTGCAAGGCATGCGCCCTGCCCACTGTGCTCTCTCTGCTTCCCTTTATCTCAGGACATTCCTCTGTTTTTCTGGCAGAGTCAGAACAAATGGAGAATTCCCTTTTATTCACCCACAAAGTCTTGGGGGAACCTGTCAAGTGCTGCTCAGGGACCCTGCTCAGCTGGGCAAGGTGGATCTGCTCAGGGACCCTGCTCCAGCTGGGCTAGGTGGATCTGCTCAGGGACCCTGCTCAGCTGGGCTAGGTGGATCTGCTCAGGGACCCTGCTCAGCTGGGCTAGGTGGATCTGCTCAGGGACCCTGCTCAGCTGGGCTAGGTGGATCTGCTCAGGGATCCTGCTCAGCTGGGCTAGGTGGATCTGCTCAGGGACCCTGCTCAACTGGGCTAGGTGGATCTGCTCCAGGGATCCTGCTCAGCTGGGCTAGGTGGATCTGCTCAGGGACCCTGCTCAGCTGGGCTAGGTGGATCTGCTCAGGGACCCTGCTCAGCTGGGCTAGGTGGATCTGCTCAGGGACCCTGCTCAACTGGGCTAGGTGGATCTGCTCAGGGATCCTGCTCAGCTGGGCTAGGTGGATCTTCTCAGGGATCCTGCTCAGCTGGGCTAGGTGGATCTGCTCAGGGATCCTGCTCAGCTGGGCTAGGTGGATCTACTCAGGGATCCTGCTCAGCTGGGCTAGGTGGATCTACTCAGGGATCCTGCTCAGCTGGGCTAGGTGGATCTGCTCAGGGACCCTGCTCAGCTGGGCTAGGTGGATCTGCTCAGGGATCCTGCTCAGCTGGGATAGTGGATCTGCTCAGGGACCCTGCTCAGCTGGGCTAGGTGGATCTGCTCAGGGACCCTGCTCAGCTGGGCTAGGTGGATCTGCTCAGGGACCCTGCTCAACTGGGCTAGGTGGATCTGCTCAGGGATCCTGCTCAGCTGGGCTAGGTGGATCTGCTCAGGGATCCTGCTCAGCTGGGCTAGGTGGATCTACTCAGGGATCCTGCTCAGCTGGGCTAGGTGGATCTGCTCAGGGACCCTGCTCAGCTAGACTAGGTGGATCTGCTCAGGGACCCTGCTCAGCTGGGCTAGATGGATCTGCTCAGGGACCCTGCTCAGCTGGGCTAGGTGGATCTGCTCAGGGATCCTGCTCAGCTGGGCTAGATGGATCTGCTCAGGGATCCTGCTCAGCTGGGCTAGGTGGATCTGCTCAGGGACCCTGCTCAGCTGGGCTAAGTGGATCTACTCAGGGATCCTGCTCAGCTGGGCTAGGTGGATCTACTCAGGGACACTGCTCAGCTGGGCTAGGTGGATCTGCTCAGGGATCCTGCTCAGCTGGGCTAGGTGGATCTGCTCAGGGATCCTGCTCAGCTGGGCTAGGTGGAGTAGCTAGTTCAGGTAGCCCGTTCCCAAGCTCAGGCCTGGCACCACACCTGGGCCCAGCCATGCCAGGGTCCCCATGACCATCCCTGTGGCACTTGGCCATGCAGTCTGGGGACTCGGGACAGTGCATGCCTCTGACCCTTGACCTCACTCACTGGGCTGTGACCCACTCTGGGAGATGCAATCACTTGACCTGGGAGAACACAACTGTCCTGCTTGTGAAGCTCCTGGTCCTAACCCTCTCAGGGGAAACAAGTTCCCCTCAGGGAACCCACTTAGAAAGCACTGTGCAATGACTTTTCTTATGTTGGTAGAGTTTATGTCATTACAATCAATTTTGGAACGTTGCATCATCCCAAAAAACATTGCATCAACTTTTTTTTTTTTTTTGCTTTTTGGGTCACACCCGGCGATGCTCAGGGGTTACTCCTGGCTCTGCACTCAGGAATTACTCCTGGCGGTGCTCTGGGGACCATATGGGATTTAGGGGATCGAACCCTGGCCACCCCTACCGCTGGACTATCACTCCAGCCCCTGCATCAACCTTTATTCATTGAATCACTCCCATCTTCCCAGTTCCACAAGCCCCAGGCAACCACAGATTTATCTTTATTTCCTGGGACCTGCCTGTTCTGTGAGTTTAGAGGCATGAGATGTGGCATTAGGCTGATTCCTGACTCGCTGTTTTCCTTCTGCTTATCCAGTTCTCCCGTGTCAAGGCATGCCCTGGTGCCTCCTGCCTTTTGAGTTTAGGTGTTCAGGGCTGAGTCTGGCTCCGTGTCTGGGGGGGTCTCTCCCAGCTGAGCTTGAAGACTCCAAGAAACCAAAGGATGGAACCCAGACTCCCATAGACAGAGCATTTATCCCTGAGAATCTCTCTGGCCACTTCCTGCCTTTCAGTTGCCAAATTCTATTCCTTTGCACGGAAATAGGCCATTTTATTGGTGTATCCTTCAGCCGTTGGACAGTTAGTAATGCTCAATGGCATCCATTAATGTGGAGGCATGACCCCACTTTGTTCCAGCACCATGAGGTAGAACTCATGGCCTCTGTTTAGTGTAACTGTTAAAGAAACTGAGGTGGCAGAGTGAGGTGGTGGTTCGGGGCCTGTGAGAAGGGACTTTGGGAAGCCTGTGGAGTGAATCTGTCCTTGTCCGCCCGGCCCTGGCTTCCCAGACAGTTGGGCTGGGGTGTCAGAGCTCAGGAGGCAGAGAAATCTTCCCAGAGGTGGAGAGCAGCTGAAGGCTTGGCAGAGACATAATTCTGTACAAAAGAGGAAGACTTGGTGGGCATGTGTGCAGAGGGCAGGCAGCTCTGATAGACTTGATGACCCCATGATAAGTGCTTATGGCCAGACAGAAAGGGGAATAGACCATTTCCTGTTGCTGTATGTGTTACTTCCTGATACTCTGTGTATGTGTGAGGATGAGCTGAGTGCTGAGCGCTATGAGGATGGAGGCCATGTTCCTGAGAGGCTGGAGCCTCCCTCCTTGTGAGGGCTCCTGTGGTGGGGCTGCCCAGGTGAGGGAACGTTATGTCCTGGTGGCCAATGTCCCCTGCCTTTGGAGGCCAGGGAACAGACACATGACAAGGTTGGGCACCTGGGTTCCCGCAGTTGGGATGTTTCCTGCTCCTTTGACTTCTCCTCCTCCCTCTCTTCCTCTTTCTCTTTCTTCCTCTCCATCTTTTCCTGGCCCTCGCATCATAGTAAATGCCCAGGTTGTCTCCTGCATCTCCAGGTCTGCATACACTATGGCCCTGGTTTGCAGAAACAGTGATACAGGGACATGAGGGAAGTAACTGTGATTGGGTCATCCATGCAGGAGCTACCATGTGCAAGTACTGTGATGCAGTGACCCTGGTGTGCAGTCATGGTGATGCAGTGACCCTGGTGTGCAGTCATGGTGATGCAGTGA
>JAJIBD010009657.1:0-37423 GCA_021461705.1 Cryptotis parvus
TTTTTGTTTAAAAAAAATTTTTTTTTTAAGCGGTAACAAAGTCTAAGGTAATGAAGGTAAAAACAAGTCCCATGTAAGGACCTATGTGGGGGAAAATAAGTCCGCGGTAAAGTAATGAAGTTTGTGGGGGAGTAAGTCAAAGGTAACAAAGTCTGTGGAGGAAGAATAAATCCAGAATAATAATAACAGTTCAGGCTCAAATTCATAAAGTTCAGGTTAAAGTTCAGGGTCCATTTACCAAGTTTAGGTCGAAGTCAAATCCTCTGTAGGGTCCATCTTGAAGAAGTTGAAGAGGAAGTTCGGGCAGTTAGAAGGGTCCAACTGTGGTCCTGGTTCAACCCAGTTCAGGCGCCATATGTTCAAGCTTGAAAACAACTGTTGAGGATTCATAGCTCCTATCTTCATCCACTTCTCATGATGGGGTTCTGCTATTTCCCCAGGGTGCCTTTGGTAGTCGGGAGGTGATTTTTTCCGATATATCTATCAGTATCCCACCCTTACCATCAGGGAGGATGGGGGGAGGGGGACTTGGTGGGTGGTGGTCTCTTCTTTCCCAGTCGAAATTCGTCTTCCTGTGTAATTGTAGAGCCTCTTGCACTGACTGAGGGAATGCTTTCTTTGGCTTGACCTTACTGCTACTCTTTGGTTAGGGTTATATTTTTCTTGCAGTCACCACTACTTTTGGAGGTTTGGGGGGGATGTTGGAGTCAGGACAATAGACTACTGGCCTAATGTGGCTGGGGTAACCAGGTTGTCCTGATGACAGAGGACATCAACTGGTGACAGCTAATGTGGGTACCTGCTCGGAAAACCACATCCACCACTGCTCTGACCTGTGGGAGGAGTCAAGCATTAGCGGTGTTCAGGGTGAGTCAGTGTATGTTCCAATCCTGCCCTCTGCTCACAGGAAAATTCTTCCCAAAAAGCATTCACGTGGGAAGGTTTGTGAGGCACATGCACTGGCAGCTTCTTCCTGTAGGGTCCTCAAATAATAAAATTCTTAGACTTCATGTCAGAACTATTCCATGAAAACTTTTATTTCTGAAGATTAAAATGGACTCCTACTTTCACCAGATCACACCTGCAGTATTTGAACTTCAAGGAACTACACTTTCCTACCTCCTAATCCAGCATTTAATTCTGGTAACATCCAAGCAACTGCAACCAAAATTTCAATCACCAGAACATCCGCTGTGTTCTACAGGCAGAGATGTGTTTTTAAGGACTGTGCACCAAAGGTTTTGTTCGCTGCATTCAAGTTTATCAATATATTCAAGTTTAGGAATATAGTCCGGTCTTTGAGAGATCATGTATCATCAAGGTCTGCCGAAGTTCTCATTGTCATTTGCAACAAGGGCTTCTCTGTTCTCATAAGTCCAGAAGCCATTCAGATCGATTAAAATGGTGGTGACTGTGTCCCCTTGATTACTGTTAATTAAATCCTGAAGAGAAATTTTTAAAGGATCCTTTGGCTTTACCATGTCAAAGATTTCATCCTATAAGAGAAAAAACATATATATGTATAGAAAATATATAGTGAAATATCTGATTCACCTTCTATCACCCAGTTATGTAAAATTCAGGCTAGGCTGGAACTTAAGTTGCTCATTTTTTCTTTGCCATTTCATGGACAGACATTTTTCTTTTCTTCTTTTTTTTTTTTTTTTTTTTGGTCACACCCGGCAATGCTCAGGGGTTACTCCTCCTCAACTCCTGGCAGTGCTCGGGGGACCATATGGGATGCCGGGATCGAACCCGGGCCGGCATAGGCCGGCTGCGCGCAGGCAAACGCCCTACCCGCTGGGCTATCGCCTCCGCCCCAAGGACAGACATTTTTCTCTCTACCCATAATCACATTTGTTGGGAGATATGTAACAGTTATCTTCATTTTAGAGAGAAATAAGAAATGAGTCCGTTTACTACAAAACAATCGCTAATTACTGGCAAAAAGTAACTAATGTAGTATTCTGTGAGAAGTCTTTTTGGTGTTAGGCCACACTGACAGCACATGGCCAAAAACCAGGGATTATTTCAGGCAGCCTCTGGGACCACATGTTGTCCTGAGTTAGTATCATCGCTGTGCTGCTGCTCTGGCCCCACTAATGTAGTATTCTGCAAATAAATCTTAACTCCTTATACTTTTTTTGGTCTCTAACTGGTGGTGATGCAAGAGGCTTCATTTAAGTGCAAACTCAGCTTAAGTTGAAACTTTCAAGAACTTTAAGCCGACAGTGAAAGACTTCTTTCATATTTATACATGTTTTACTTGGACCTGGAGGGTAGGTGAGCAGGAGGGAGGAAATCTTTTTTTTTTGCTTTTGGGGGCTATACCCAGCAGTGCTCAGGGATCACTCCTGGTGGTGCTCAGAAAAGCAGAAAGTGGTGCTGGGGATTGAACCCAGATTGTCAGCATGCAAGGCTACATGCTATACTATCACGTCAGACCCTAGGCAGGGGTGGGGGCTCGTGTATTAAAGACTAATCGAAATTTTTTATATAGTACATAAATATACTATATATCTATGGATAGATATATATATATATATATACAAAATGTACTATACAAATACTTGTTCTGTGTCTTTTTTGGGGAGCCGGGGACAGCTGGGCCACACCAACTGCTTGGGCCAGCTGTATTCTGGGAACCATCACTGCCAGAGATCATATTGGGGGTTGGTCACAAGCAAAGCAAGTATCTTAATCCATGCACCAACTTCTGGCCTAGTACATGTTATCTAATCATTATAGTAAGGAGGCAAAATTTTTTTTTAAGATTTAAAACAAGTTAGGTAAGTATATGAATTTTTAATCTTAAATGTTTGTGAAAACATTCCTTCTGTGTTGGTGGTAAAACTACAGTTCCTAAATTGCCTGTGATATAGTTTCAAATATTAGACCAAAATAACTCTTGCTCTTAAAATTGGTGAAAGCTGGGGGCTGGAGCATTAGCACAGTGGGTAGGGTGTTTGCCTTGCCGCGCAGCCGACCCGGGTTCGATCCCCCGGCATCCCATATGGTCCCCAAGCACCACCAGAGTAATTCCTGAGCGAAGAGCCAGGAGTAATCCCTGAGCATTGCCGGGTGTGACAAAAAAAAAAAATTGGTGAAAGCTGGATGGGTTATTATACTATATTGAGTATAATCAATTTGAACCTGTTGATACTACACTAAATGTCTTCCCATAACTGGTGAAAATCTGATTACTAAAGCTCCTGAAGAGCAGCATATGCTTCAAATAGTGGTAGATTTCATAGTGTAGGATTTTTGTTATTTTGCTTTTTTTGGGTCACACCCGGCGATGCTCAGGGGTTACTCCTGGCTCTGCACTCAGGAAATTACTCCTGGCGGTGCTCGGGGGACCATATGGGATGCCGGGGATCGAACCCCGGCCGGCATGGGCTGGCTGCGTGCAAGGCAAATGCCCTACCACTGGGCTATCGCTCCGCCCGTAGGATTATTTCTTAAATAATACAAAGTCAGCAAGCCCTTAGAAGTACTCAAATTCAAACAGATCTTGTTAAAAAATCAGTTTCCAGGGAGTTGGCTTAATGCACATGCTTTTCACTGTCCTCAGTGCTGCGAAGCCCCCAAGCAATGAGCCGCAGGTAGCCCCCTACATATCACCTAGTGTGATCCCCAAACAAACAAAACAAAACAAAAAGTCAGTTTATAGGATGTAACGATTCTTTTAATTTTCAAACAAAATGTAAGTACTCACTGTGCTCATAAACTACATTCTCAAAGAGCATTAGTCCCTGAATTGTCTCAATTTCTAATTAAATATTATTCAGAATAATAGCAACTACTTATCTTGGCTTAGCACTTTAAGTTACTTTTGTATAAAATTTTATTTATATATATGATTTTCTGGTAGTAAGAGAAAAAGTAACCTTGACATCTTGAAATGAAACAGGATCTTGTCCATGGATTTTCATTAGTTCCTGTATGGCCTGCATTTAGTAGAAATAAATCTGTAAATGAAAAGTGAAATACACAACAGCCCCACCCCTCTCTTCTGGTCCCAGGTATTCTGTTCTTGTTCTCTTTCCTGTTGACCCACAATTCTCATCCTTTCAGCTGCTTATTAATACTCTCAATTTCCTTGGCTTTGCTTCACATCCAGCAAAATCATAAGCCTGTCTCTGTATGATGATCAACCTTTCCAACCTATCTTTAAGACTATTGCTACTCCTAAAATGGGACTTTCGCTGTGACCTGTAAGTTACTCTGTGAACAGCTAGAAATATCCCTTCCCACCCCACTCTTTGCTAAATAGCTACACTTTGACAACAAAAAATACTGGAAGAAGGACTACAGTCCAGTTGGACTAACCTTTTAGCTATGAGCCATTCACTAAAAATGCTAAGTTTAAAATTCTTGATATACTGTCATATAAATATGTTCTAAGGGCCTACTCAGCTGGTGGTACCAGATAGCAGCGCCACAGGAGTCTCCTTAAAGCAAAGCAGTATCTGTGTGTATGCTCAGCCACTGGACTAGTATATTTGGATGGTGCATTCTGGAGTGAACCATCTCTTGTTTTAGTACTTGGCACATGGATATATGAAAATTCTATGAATAATCCTGGACTTCCAGGACTCAGCACTGGTAATTTGTTAGATTAGCTGTGGCTAATGTAAATAAGCCTAATTGATTGTATTTTAATAAATACAGGTATGAAATATTTTTAATTATTCAAAAAGCATATTCTATATTATTTATTTAAAAAATCTTGTGAAAGGGTTGAGGTCTTAATTTTCAAAAAGTTTTATTTACTTTGCTTTCCTATAACTGAATTTTCATTAAATAGGTCTTCTCAAAGGGTCCCTATGTTAATGAGTTAGTATTATCATTTCAGATTAGACGTTTATTTAAGCCTATGGAATGTTCAGATTTTTGTTTTTTTTCTCTTTTGGTTTTGGCCCACACACAGTGATGCTCAGGGGTTATTCCTAGCTCTGGACTCAGGAATTACTCCTGAGTAATTCAGGACCAAACACAGGTCAACCATGTGCAAGGCAAACATTGTGCTATTGCTCTGGCCCAATATTTAGTTTTTTAAAATAATTAAAAAAAAATATCCTATATTGTAATTGTAATTTATCCTTTTACTAAATTATAAACTCTGTATAATGTAACTCAGAAAGCAGGTATTTTTTTTTTTTTTTTTGCTTTTTTGGGTCACACCGGCAATGCTCAGGGGTTTCTCCTGGCTCTGCACTCAGGATTTATTCCTGGCGGTGCTTGGGGGACCATAAGGGATGCGGGGATCAAACCCGGGCGGCACAGGCCAGCCGCGTGCAAAGCAAATGCCCTATCCGCTGGGCTATCGCTCCGGCCCCGCAGGTATGTTATTTTTAACATATCAAAATTTTTTTCTTTTTTTGTTTTTTTGGGTCACACCGGCAACGCTCAGGGGTTACTCCTGGCTCTTGGCTCAGGGAATTACAGCTTGCAGTGCTCAGGGACCATATGGGATGCTGGGGAATCGAACCCGGGTTGGCCACGCCCAAGACAAACATCCTATCTGCTGTGCTATCGCTCTGGCCCCCCCATATCAAAATTTTTTTTTTTCTTTTTTTGGGTCACACCCGGCAATGCTCAGGGGTTTCTCCTGGCTCTGCACTCAGGAATTACTCCCTGGCGGTGCTCAGGGGGCCATATGGATGCTGGGGATCGAACCTGGGCTGGCATGGGCCGGCCGCATACAAGGCAAACGCCCCACTCGCTGGACTATCGCCTCCAGCCCCCCCAATTTTTTTTTTTTTTTGCTTTTTTGGGTCACACCCGGCAATGCTCAGGGTTACTCCTGGCTCTGCACTCAGGAATTACTCCTGGCGGTGCTCAGGGGAACCATATGGGGTGCCGGGGATTGAACCCGGGCCAGCAGAGGTCAGCCCTGTGCAAGGCAAACACCCTACCCACTGGGCTATCACTCTGCCCCCACCAGTTTTTTTTAAAAGAAAAGTCTTCTAGGGAAAAAAAATGGCATATAACAAAAGGTAGGAAAATGTTTTTATTAATTTTTTTTTCTACTTTTGAGTTTAACCATGTGTAAAAGTCACTCTCTTATACACTAGTTATGAGAGGCTGGGAGATAGACTGCATGCTGAGCATTCTGGTGGCCCAGGTTTAATCCCTGGCAGCAGTATGACATGGTCCCAAGCACTGCCAGCAGAACTCTGAGCAATGAGCTGGGGACCAGCCTCCAAGAACCCGTGTGCGGCCAAAGTAGAAAAAAAAAGTCATGAAAGAAGGATATTAGAGATCCAAAGAAGATACCTATTCCTGTTTGGGGAGCGAGGCAGGGGTCAGGAGTGGAGAGGGGTTGGGGGCCACAATGGCGGGATTCTGAATCATCCCCAGAGGTACTCAATCTGTGGTGCCAGGAAAAGAACCCAGGTCAGCTCTATGCAAGGCAAGTGCCTCACGCCCTGTGCTCTCTCCCCGGAACAATACAGCTGATTTTACACCTGCTGCCTCTACATACCTGTACAGGTATTATGTTATTCTAAGCAACCAACTAAGGCACAAAATAAGTACTTCAGTAAATTTTACACTGAGAAGCAACACAATTCTGGCCAGTTAAATACTACTTTCTTAGTATAGCAATTAAAAGTATGTATAACTACCATCCTCAAATAGAGGATGATACAGATACACGGGAAGAGCTGCTACCGGCTCTCCCTGTGCTGGGCTGATCATGAGGCGTCCGGAAGGGAAGACAGGTTGTAGCCCTGGCCCGCCATCCCAGTAGGGCCTCGCAAGAAGCCAGAGGAACCCCCACACCATGAGGGTCGCCATTTTCAACATCCAGACTCCACAGCCCGTCAGAGCTCCACCCAAGAGAAAAGCCAATCTCAAGCCCTGCTCCTCAGAGTCCCACCCTACAGCGAAGCCTATTTCAAGCCCAGGTATGCTTGAACCAGGGACACAGATACACAGGGCAGAGCTGCTACTGGCTCTCCCTGTGCTTGGCTGATCATGAGGCGTCCGGAAGGGAAGGAGGGTTCTAGCCCTGGTCTGTCATCCCAATAGAGCCTCACAAGAAGCCAGAGGAACCCCCACACCATAAGAGCAGCCATTTTTAACATCTGACTCCACAGCTTATCAGAGATCCACCCAAGAGAAAAGCCAATCTCTACCCGTTAATCAGTAAATGCACAAACTGAGAGCCTACTACCAAGAGTATCCCAGCAGCACAGCAGTGCCTGGCAAGCTACCCATGTTGTATTTTTTTTTCTTTTTGGGTCACACCCAGCAATGCTCAGGGTTACTCCTGGCTCTTCGCTCAGGAATTACTCCTGGCCATGCTGGGGGACCATATGATGATGGGGATTGAACCCAAGTCGGACACGTGCAAGGCAAATGCCTTACCCACTGTCCTTTCGCTCCGACCCCTACCCATGTTGTATTTGATATGCTAAAAACCAGTAACAGGGGCTGGAGCGATAGTCCAGCAGGTAGGGGCGTTTGCCTTGCATGCAGCTGACCTGGGCTCAATCCCTGGCATCCCATATGGTCCCCTGAGCACCGCCAGAAATAATTCCTGAGTGCAGAGCCAGGAGTAACCCCTGAGAATTGTCAGGTGACACGCAAAAACAAACAAACAAACAAAAAAAAAAACCCAGTAACAATTATAGACCTCATTCCCATGACCTGAACAAATGATTTGAGGCTCTTTGTGTTCCTGGAGCGAGCAGATGCCCTTGGCTACACTAGCATGTGACAGGAGGTATGGAGATGTTACTGGTGCCTGCTCAAGCAAATAGATGAACAATGGGAAGAAAAGTGATAACTACCATAGTCTACGAAATTCTTGTGTAAAGGAAAACCTTTCCTAAATTATTTAATAAAGTTCCTATAGGATTTTACATTCTAGTTTTTGATAATCAGTAGCACAGATTTTATCTTGTGTCTTTTAATCTCCAACAACACTAGTATACTCTGATGTATATTTTACATTGTTAGCATTCCCCTTAGTTAAATCTAAACACAAGCTGATAAAATTTTCACTGAGAAGGTAGTTTAAACCAAATGATTCAATATATACTAAGGAATAATAGATGACACACAAGAAACTTACCCTAAAGAAATAATTAAGGGAAAAGACATTGAGATAACCTTTGTTCTCTATATCAAGCAATTTGAAAATATACTGAAGAGCTGCAGGTTCTTTTCGGTTTTCTAATGCGAGAACAAAATCCAGGTAGGTTTTATAATCCTATAGAAAAAAAAAATGATGTTCATTAGAGGCTCTATTTGAAATTAATGTTATTTTGTTTGTTTGTTTCGAGCTACACCTGGTGGTCTCTGAGGGTTGTTCTTGGGAGTTCTTCCTTCCTGTGCTCAGGGAAGCATGCAGGGCTAAGCACTGAACCCTGGCTTCCTTCTTGCAAGGAAAGCACTCAGCTCAAAAATCTCTCCAGTCTCCAAACAGCACTTTTCATTTTTTTTTTTAGTATTTTAATATTTCAATGCAGAGTTCACACATGAAAGAAAAGTACTGTACTGCAGAGCAGCAAGGTCTAGCTCTGTACAAATTATTTCATTATTCATCCATCAACAGTACTCCAAGCTTCTCACTGTGCACTGTAAATAGCTGTGGGTGCTGAGTTACAAAACAGTTTCTGCACTTTCCCCCTTTCTTTTGCAGCTGGCTTACAATGGTGTTGCTTTAAAGTGAAGAGTAGTGCTAGAAGATGGCTCACAGTGCTGGAGCACATCCTTTGTGTACATACGTAAAGGCCTGTGTTGGATCCCTTAGCATGGCATGGTCCCAAAGCACCGATAAGGGGCAATCCGCAAGCACTATACCAGGAGTAGCCCCTGGCACTACCAGATGTTGACATTAAAAGAAAAAAATTACTAATTGAAATTATTTTTTAATGCAAAGTGATAACAGCTTAAAGCTTTATCAATTAATAAAACTTTGTCAATTATAACAATATGACAATTTTTAAGCATTATATTTTGAAAATGTATCAGATCCCTACTAGTTTTTGTTTTGTTTTGTTTTGTTTTGGGACATACCTGCCAATGTTCACATGTGGAGATGAGAGTTGGCCACATGTAGGCCAAACATATGGGCCTGTACTATGCCTTCAGCCCCAATATGCTTTTAATAGTAAAAATATTGATTTAGGGGCTGGGGATGCTACTCAATTGCAGAGCAAAACCACAAACAAATACACACACTCAATTTTAAGATGGTATTTAGTGGTTGGAGATATAGTTCAGTGGCTGAAAATAGGCTTTGCATGTAAGCTCAAGTCTGATTCCCAGCAACATGTGGTTCTCTGAGCACCACCCAGAATGACGCCTGGCCACAGCTAAGAGTAGCCCCAACCTCCACATACACAATAAAAATAAAATACTATGGTAGTGCTGATTTAAAATAAAAACAGGCATGTTAATTTTTAGCTACTAATATAGCAATTTATAGAGTATTATAACCTGTTTCTTAAATTTAAATCAGGGTATATGTGATATTATATCTAACCTAGTAATTTAATAAATGACTGATCAATTTTCAGTTTTTTTCTTTTATTTATCTTCTCTAATAGGTGCACTGACAATAAACAAAATGCTAAAGCTCTTTTGAGTCCTTATGGAAAGCAGTATTTTTAAGCAAGGTTACCTTACATTTAACTACTCCAAATCTTCATTCTGTGAGTTCATATACTTTTTGTGTTTATTTTTAAGCCATACCAGCTCTGTGCTCAGGGCTTACTCTCACTCACTCTGCACTCTGGGATCACTCTTGCTGGGGGTCAGGAGGCCATATGTGATGCCAGGGATGGAACCAGGCTCAGCTGAGTGCAAGGCAAGTGCTTTAACCTCCATGCTATCTCTCTGGCCAAAAATTTCTTTCTTTTCTTTCTTAAATGATCATGAGATACACAGCTACAAACATGATTGGGTTTCCGTCATACAGGAAATGAGTGTTCCAACACCTGTCCCTTCACCAGCGTACATTTCCCACCACCAGTGTCCTCAGTTTCCCTCATTCCACACTCCCCAGTCTACCTTTACCACAGGTACTTTCTCTCTCTCTCTCTCCACCACCCCTTTTTGGGAATCTGGGAATTATGATGGTTTGCAATACAGGTACTGAAAGGTTATCATGTCTATACTCTTTTTTAAGATACTATTACATTAGAAAATAATTAAAATAAAATAATGCTGTTAATGCTTCAAGAAAAGGATTTGTGGAAATTTGGGGAGCCTAGCCTTTAGAAATACTCAAAATACTACCATTTCTCCATCGTAAGTGAGACACTCCTGGAAGACTCGATCTAAAAAGACGTTGGTCATGGTCGCTGTCCCGTGAAGCGGGAGAGCTCTTCTTTACTGAGCATGCCATTGTGATCCTTGTCCAGGTTCAAATACTGGCCTGGGGGAGAAAGGACAAAACAGACACTGATGACTACAAGGTTTTAGTTAAAAGATAAGCTAATAGGGGCCGGAGCGATAGCCCAGCAGGTAGGGCATTTGCCTTGCACGCAGCCGCCCATGCGGCCAGGGTTCAATCCCGGGACATCCCATATGGTCCCCTGAGCACCGCCAGGAGTAATTCCTGAGTGCAGAGCCAGGAGTAAACCCTGAGCATCGCCGGGTGTGACCCCCAAAAAAAAAAAAAAAAAAAAAAAAAAAGAAGTGTAAGAGGGCATCATGACACAAAAGTGCTAAAATCACTTGTACATAAACAAGTTCTTGGGGGCCAGAGCAATAGTACAGTGGGGAGGGCACTTGCCTTGCATGTAGCTGACCCGAGTTCAATCCCGGCATCCCAAATGGTCCTCCTGAGCACTGCCAGGAGTAATTCCTGAGTGGAGAGCCAGGAGTAACCCCCGAGCATTGCTGGGTGTGACCCCCCAAAAAGCACAATATATATATATATAAACAAGTTTTTATAATCTTTTTAATCGATCCATTTTTACTGACCGCTAGGTTTATGTGATTGTTTCCAGAGTGCTTTTTCACACCTCTTTAAGAATAAGTTGCCATCCTACCCCAGCCACCAAAAGGTCATCCCTATCTACTCCCCTGCCAAACTTAACTCTACACTTATTTTTTCAGGTTTTGGGGCCTCACCCAGCTGTTCTCACAGATCACGCCTGACAGGGCTCAAGGACCTTATGCTGTACCAGGGATGGAGCCTGCACAGGATGGCTGCATGCGAGGACAAAGGCATGCCCCTGTACTCTCTCTCCACCTCCTACTCTATAGTCTGAATGAAATGGTTAGTTTGGGGCTGGTTTTGTCTGTTACTTTATTTTTCTTATATATCCCACATATGAGTGAGATCGTCAGGTATTTATTTTTCTTTCTAGTATACTCAATTTTTAGGCCACACCCAGAAATGCCTAGGGTTTACTCCTGGCTCTGTCTCAGGGATCACTCACCCTTGGCAGGCTCAGGGATGCGTGTGCCCTCTTTGCTGTATTGTCACTCTGGCCTCTACTATACTAACTCTTAAGGGAAATAAAGTAAGTTGATTTTCCTTGTGTATGTGTATGTCTCCCAGCTTAAGCTCCAGGGTTCTCCTGGCAGTGCTGGGGCCCATTTCAGTCCTCCCACATGCAAAGCATGCACTTCAGCCCCTTCAGCTATCTATCTCTAACCCAAAATTCACCGGTAATTCGGGGTGGAAAAGGGAACTTAGCCACATGCAGTTGTGCTTTGGGGCCATTCCTGGCAGTGGTTGGGGGACCATATGCAGTGCGGAGGACTCACTGAGAGTTGGCCACATGCAAGGCTAATGCCTTAACATCTTGTGCTACATCTCTGATCCTCGAGTATGTTGATCTAAAAGGTAAATTACCCTATGCATAAAGTTGTCCTTTGAACAATTAACTGAGGAAAAATAATCAATTTTAAATTATGAGAAGAACATACCATAAACCCTTAGGGCAGAAGGAGCAGAAAACCAATTTGTTTCTTGACTCTCTTTGGATAGCTCTTCATCCCTTAACTAAATAAGCAGTGACAAAATTAGAAGATAGCAATTGCCAAGTGATAAAATCAAATAAGTTAAAAAAAAAACATTTACCTCTAACAGATCATCTAGAAAGCTGCATGCTAAAATATCTTGAATTTTGATCTTCCCTTTAAACATTAAGGAAACACAATTACTAAATTTCATTTTTTAAAAAACTCAATTTTATATAAATATTATTTAGAAGAGTGATCACAATTATATTTTAAAATTATCGTGTTTTGGGGCTGGAGTGGTAAGTACAATAGGTAGGGCATTTGCTTTGTATGTGGTCAAGCAGGGTTTAATCCCTGGCATCCACATGGTCCCCTGTGCACCACGAACACCACCAGGAGTAATTTCTGAATTCAGAGCCAGAAATAACCCCTGAGCATCATTGGGTGTGACAAAAAAAAAAAACCTCTCGAGTTTTTTTCTAGATCTATATAAGCCTAGTACGTAATCATAAGCAAAACAAGCATTATATATGTACATATATATATTATATATATGTATATATATATATATGTATATGTATATATATATATATATACACACATACATACACACATATGGAGAGAGAAATATATTAATATCAATGATGTTGGAAGAGTAACATTTTGTTTTGTTTGGAGCCACACCTGATGGTGCACAGGGGTTACGCCTGGCTCTGCACTCAGGAATTACTCCTGGTTCTGCTCAAGGGACTATATGGGATGCCGGGGATCAAACCCGGGCCGGCTGTGTGTAAGGCAAGCAGCCTACCTGCTGTACTATTGCTCTGGCCCCAGAAAATGACATTTTAAAGATTTTGCTTTAGCTACTGAGATTTAGAAATAATCTCATTTATTAGATTATTAAATAAGCATCACAATTTCTAAGGAAAGTCTCATTTTACCTGTTCTTAGAGGGTCTAAAAAGAAGAAGAACTTCCTAACAGCCGTACAAACATAAAAAGGAATAAAAAAAGATTTTTCCAGTCCATCTAGTTGTGGCAAAGTAGGAATGAGTTCCAGTATGTAGTTTTCTAAGTCCTGAAAGAACAAAACAGAGTAAACCCATGAAGGATTAAACAGTGTTGTATCTTTGTCAGTGGCAAATAATTTCAGTCCTAAGTATTATTCAGTATTGATACTATAAAAATGATTAAATAATCTTGTGACTATGGGACTGAATTTATATTCAATCTTGACTCTACTTTTTTAATTTAAATGTTAACATTTATGAATATATATTCCACACAGCTTGAAACTCAATAGACTTCAAAAACTTTTTTCCCTGAGAAGTCTTCATTCCACTCATTTCTCTCAGCTTAGGTAACCTATTATTTTATCAGCTTCTAATGTCTCGAGAGTGGTAAGTGGTGCTCACAGTCAATACTACTGTGTATTTCTCTTGCTCTTTTTATGAGAGAGATAGCAGCATATCTCTCATTATATATGCATACAAATTCTTGCTTTTAGCATGTAATAATATATTTAGTCTTTTTTATATTGGCTCTCAAATACTCTTGAAAAATAACTATATACAGGGCAGGAGAGATAGCCCAGGGGGTAGGGGCGTTAGCATTGCATCGCCCCCGCCCAGGCCGCCCGGGTCGTCCCCGGCATTCCATATGGTCCCCGAGCACCGCCAGGAGTAATTCCTGAGTGCAGAGCCAGGAGTAACCCCCTGAGCGCCGCCAGGTGTGACCCAAAAAAAAAAAAAAAAAAAAAGAGCAAAAAAAAAGAAAAATATATATGACTGTACTTGTCTCGATCCATCATCATGTATTTAATCATTCTGCTACTGAACAACACAGAAGTTGCTTCTTTCTCTTTTGCCACACTAAGAATGAGGCTGCACAGGAGAGCTACAGTAAACACACAGGGTGCAGCAGGAGAGTGAAGCTTTTTGAGAGTAACAGCAGCATGAGGTGGCAGCTGCCCATCAGCTGCTACTGTTGGAGCTACAAGCTCCAAGAGTATTACATTTTTGACATGAGATTAAAAAGTATTTTCCTTCTGATGTCATTGATCTTTGCAAGGCCAGGGGTGTGGGGTTGCTATGATAAAGTAAGTAAGTACCAGGCAGAAATCAATGTGAAAGAGGGAGTGAGGATGACTGGGACCCTTCTACCTAGATAAAATAGTCCCTTAATCCCTGTCATACTTTATTCATATTACCCTATTTCATTTTCTCTGCAGAGCCTGTCACTATTTAAAATTATCTTGCTTGGGGGCAGAGTTGATAATATAGCAGGTAGGGCACTTGCCTGTGTGTAGGCTACCTGGGTTTGAAGCCCAGAACCCCACATGGTCAACTGAGCTACCAGGAATGACTGCTGAGCACAGGGCCAGGAGTAACCTCTGAGTACTGCTGGGTCTGGCCCCAAAATAAAACAAAAAAAGTTAATTAAAAATAAATAAAATACAAAGACAATCCACAGAGTAGGAAAGGATATTCACCCAATACCCATCTGACAAGGGGTTAATATCCAGGTATATTATAGGCACTGGTAGTCCTTCACAAGAGAAAAAGCCAACCCCATTAAAAAAATGGGGAGAAGAAATGAACAGAAGCTTCCAAAAAGAAGAAATTTGAATGGCCAAAAGGCATATGAAAAGTGCTCTTCGTCTTTAATCATCAGGGAGATGCAAATCAAAACAACAATGAGGTACCATCTCACACCACAGAGACTGGCACACATCCAAAACAGCAAGAACAACCGGTGCTGGCGTGGATGTGGGGAAAAAAGGGACTCTCATCCACTGTTGGTGGGAGTGCCGACTGGTTCAGCCCTTTTGGAAAACAATATGGGCATTCCTCAGAAAACTAGATATTGGGCTCCCATTTGATCCAGCAATAGCACTCCTGGGAATATACCCAAGAGACCGGAAAAACACATAGCAGAAACACTATCTGTACTTCTTTATTCATCTCTCGCTATTCACTATAGCTAGAATCTGGAAACAACCTAAATGCCTGAGAACAGAGGACTGGCTAAAGAAACTGTGGTTCATCTACACTATGGAATACTATGCAGCTGTCAGAAAAGACGAAATTATGAAATTTACCTGCAAATGGATGGACATGGAGACTATCATGCTGAGTGAAATTAGAAGGAAAAGGACATATATAGAATGACTGTATTCATTAATAGGATATAAATAGATACCAGTGTTTTACTAAGTGTGGGGAAATGGTAATGGCAGATTAAAACACACCATTGAATATACACAAAGAGACTTAAGTGATAAACTCTAAATATCTGCAGGGCTAGCCACAATGTGTAAAAGAAGAGGGAGAGAGAGAGAAAGAGAGGAAACGGGGCTACCTGCTATTGAGGCAGCCTGATGGTGGGTGGGAGGGGGGGGGTACATTGGTGGTGGAAATGGGGTACTGGTGGAGGGATGGGTGCTGGAATACTGTATTACTAAGAACCAATTATGAACACCTTTTGTAATTGTATGTCTCACGGTGGTATAATAAAAAATTAAAAAAATAAAAATAAATAAAATATTTTGCTTCAGGATCAAGGAGAGAGCTCAAAAGGTTGTCAAGAGGCTGGAATTACCCTGTACCATATGGCCCCAAAGCCCTGTTTGGTATACCCCAAGAGGCTCCCAGCATCAATGGGACATCCCCCCATTCCCCAAATATAATTGAGTACTTTTTTTGGAGGTGGTTTTTTAAAGTCACACCCAGATGGTGCTAAAGATTACTACTAGCTCTGCACTCAGGAGTTACTCCTGGCAGTGCTTGGAGGATCATATGGGATGCTGGCGATCGAACCCAGGTCAGCTGGTACAAAGCAAAAAGCTCTGTCATTATCCTATTGTTCCAGTTCCTAATTAAGCACTTTTGCTTGTAACTTAAGAGTCTGTCTCCCAATCTACTAGAAATACTCTATAAGTAAAGCTTACATGGGACTGGAGAGATAGTACGGTGGTTAAAGTGCTTACCTGGCATGCAGCAGACTCACACTGCTGGGTGTGGCCCATACAACCCCTCCACCCCCAAATAGTAAGGCCTAGAAGACTACTTGACACAAATCAAATATTTAACAATTACTTACTTTGTAAGATCAATAAATGAATACAAATTTCCCATATTGCTTAAACTAGAGATGCTGGCTCTGAAAATCACTCTTTTTTTTTTTTTTTTTTTTTTTTTTTTTTTTTACCTGACACCCGGCAATGCTCAGGCATTACTCCTGGCTCTGTACATTGAACACGGCTGAAATACGGCGTCGTGGTAGGCAAATGCCCTACCCACTGGGCTATCGCTCCGGCCCTGAAAATCACTTTTAAATAAGGATGACACAAGATATGACGCCAAAAAGGAGAGAGGGCGGCCCCCCCCCCCCCCCCCCCCCCAAAACAAAAACATAAGAGTGCAAGATTAGAACTATTTTCTCTAAGAGATAAGGGGAAATGAGGGCTGGAGCCGATGGCCCAGTGGGTAGGGCGTTTGCCTTGCAGCCGCCGGCCTATGCCAGCCCTGGGTTCGATCCCTGGCATCCCATATGGTCCCCGAGCACCACCAGGAGTAATTCCTGAGTGCAGAGCCAGGAGAAACCCCTGAGTATTGCCAGGTGTGACCCAAAAAAAGCAAAAAAAAAAAAGATAAGGGGAAATAATCACTCTTCTGTGTCTCTCATTCACTATACCTCCTTCAATTTCAATTCATGCAAAGAAGCAAGACAAGCAATAAAAGGAAGTGTGTTTTATAAACCAAACAGCTGACAAGAATTCTCAAAGCCTTCAAAGTACTCCAATATAGGAATGGCTATCAACTGAGAGCCAATGGCTTCCTTTGCTTTTGGTAGCAGGGGGTGATTTGGGCCCAGCCAGCATACTCGGGGGCTTCTCCTGGCCCGGACTCAGTTGGAAGCCACTGCTATTGCTAGAGAAATGGAAAGAAGCAAAAACCTGATTTTTTTTTTTATGGCTCATTCAAGTCAAGGTGAATGAAGCAAACCTTAAGGGACAAGAATTATACTGTATCCCTACAAACATTCATAAGTCTAAATGTTTAGTGTAAACTAACAGACTATCTACCAAAATCTGGATAAGTAATAGGAAACAAAGAGACAATCTGTATTTCTTTAAATCTTACATTTGAAGTTTTAGTGACTAATAATGCCTAATTCCAAACCCAAACCCTTTCCCTCTACAACTCACTCTAGAAATATACTCCATTTTTAGGAAAATTCTGATCTAAATAGAAACATGTCTTTATAATTTGGATAGCAACACTTACAAGATGCATAGTCATCTGTCGGGAGCCACTGGGGTCCCCAACAATATCAGGAAATGAGTTCCCTTCTACTTCGAAGTCAGCGGGGGAATGGATGAAACCTCAGAAGTCCAGCGCAGTTTTAAAAGGCCTTCACAGGTTCTGGTATACAATCCAGTAATAGGAAAACCCCAGATTTTAGGTTCCTAGCTGAGCTCTGGCCAGGTAGGTTTAGAATCCTAGGCTAAGATAGCCACTACCATATGCTAAGGCCCAACAGGGAAGAGAATGGAGAGAAGGAGAGGAATGGCAGAGAGCAAAGAGGAGCCATATGCAAGGCAAGTGCACTACCCACTGTTCTATCTCTCTGGCCCATGTTAACATCATGGTGTTGATGGTAGTTGTGAAAATAGGTGGATACTGCACCAGCAAGCGAGTGCAAAGGGCTGGTACTCATGCCAATGTTCAATCCCCTTCATCTCATAGCCCCCTAAGCACTGTAAGCACTAATAGGGAGGCCCTGATGGAGTCCGTACCACTGAACCCGAGTACCAAACCATCTGGCCTACCCGGGCAACTACTGCTGGGATGACCCCTGAAGACAAATAAAACAGATTAGTACTTACTGATTCCGGAGGTACCCTTGTCCAGCAACATCATATAAACTGAGTCCTATTCTTGTTTGATGAAGCCACACTTTAAATAAATAACAAATGAGTTTATTAAGATCTATCCTTTAACATATGAACAAAGAAGAAAAGAGTGTAATTAGAGGGACAGGCTAATCTAATTAACTCTCTTCTCACAAACTTCTTCATTAACTCAAAAAGTATTCAATACAAAACAAATATTCCAGGGGCTGGAGCGATAGCCCAGCGGGTAGGGTGTTTGCCTTGCACGCCCAGCCGGCCCATACTGGCCCGGGTTCGATCCCCGGCATCCAATATGGTCCCCTGAGCACCGCTAGGAGTAATTCCTGATGGCAGAGCCAGGAGTAACCCTTGAGCATCGCCGGTGTGACCCAAAAAAGCAAAAAAAAAAAAAAAAAAAACCAAAACAAATATTCCATAAAATTAATGGCAGACTTTGACAAGTCTATTATACTTAAGCATAAATAAAACTGATGCACTTGGGGATATTGTTCTCTATTCAAAACTGGAGTTGTGCCAAAATGGGATGCTGAGGGCAACTATGCTTTAATGAAGTTGCATTTATTCTACTGAGACTAATTACAGCTACCAAATGGTAGTTAAAAATGTTACACACAGGACTTTACAAATAACATGGAACCTAAAGGAATAATAACAATTCAACCGTTTAATAAAAACTCCCCTAATCAGATGCTATCATTGTTAAGTTTGAAACCGAATCTCTCAGGCAATTAACCTACATTCTATTGATCAAATACAGTTACCAGTGAACATAGTTATTCAAACCACCAATCATTGTTTCAGATTTTGATATATTTACTTAGCTACTATCTTTAGGACACAGGAAGTGTTTATTTTTTTAAATGGTAATTAATTCATACGGTAGAAAAATCTTAGTTCTATTAAGTTTCAGGAGAGAAAAATTAAAATATAACAAATCTTGGTTTAAATACAAGAAATTCTGCTATTCAAACATACTGAAAGAGTTGCTTCACATGGAAGAGATAATATAAGCACAAAATCTACTTGATTTACACAGGAGTTTGAGCATAACGAAAATGAACTTACCCTTTCTCATGACATAATTAAAGAACTGCATAATAGAAATTCTTCCATAAGAATCTGTATGAAGAAGTTTAGCAAAAACTTTTGCTGTGAAAAATTGCCTAAGGAAAGAAAATAAATAATAAAGTATTCCAATATAAAAATAACCTCTGTATGAATTAGTAAAGAATAAAATAAATTCAAATAATTTTGAAATCATTTTAAAAAAAGGGGGCTGGAGTGACAGTGCGACAGTACAGCAGGCAGGGCATTTGTCTTGCACGCAGCCAACCCAGATTCAATCCCTGGCATCCCATATAATCCCCTGAGTGCTGCCAGGAGTAATTTCTGAGTGCAGGGTCAGGAATAACCCCTGAGCATCTGGATGTGACCCAAAAAGAAAAAGGGAAAAATTTAAAAAGCGCATAGAGGCTGGAGAAACAATACAGCAGGTCTCGGACTTGACCAACTGGGTTCAATCCGGCATCCCATCTGATCTCTGGAGCCCAACCAAGAGTAATCCCTGAACAGAGAGCCAGGATAAGCCCCTGAGCACAGTCAGATGAGACCAAAAACAGAAATAAAAACAGGGGAGAGGGATGGGCGGAAGGGGGAGAGGGAGAGAGCACGAGAGAGAGGGAGAGAACGAGAGAGAGAAAAAGAGTGAGAGAAAAAGAGAGTGAGTGAGAGAGAGACAGAGAGTGAGAGAGAGAGAGAGAGAGAGAGGGAGAGAGAGAGAGAGAGAGAGAGAGAGAGAGAGAGAGAGAGAGACAACCCTGGCTGATCCCTAGCACTGCAAATGATTCCCCTCAAGCACCTCCAGGCATGAGCAGAGTCTGGAACAGCCTCGAATGCTGCATCAGGCCCCAAACCATCATCACCCCCACCCCCAGTAACGTAAACAATCTATAGTTCCAACCTTCAACTGTATGTCTATCTGTCACACATCAGTACATTTTATTGCCAACATGACACCTAATGTGTTATAAATGGGGCCCAAGGGAAACAGCTTAAGCAGAAGAGCAAATGCCTAGCGAGTGAGGTCATGTAGATAATCAAGCACCACTGACTAGCCCTGGTGGCCCCTGAGTACTGTCAGAGTGGCCCTTGGTGGCCACAGCATTGCACCACTGGGCTTGAGCACTTGGAATTAAGCATCACTCGGAGTGGCCCAGAACGTCCTAAGCACTTCTGGGGTAGCCCCTAGATGTAAATAAAGACTACACAAATTATTATTCTTTTAATGACTCCATATGAGTACAATTTCTTGACTATAATTTATTGAGTCAGACAGATCTGTGGTAGGGTGTATGTGTAGGCCCTGGGTTCACTAGTAACTAAAAGTGATTCAAGTTGCCATACCATTATCTTAAATTTTCACTAATGTCTATGCAGAACATTGAAAATGTTTTTTTAAAAAATGGAAAAAATGCTTAACAAAGATACATGCTAAATATAATACTTACTTGCATTTTGATCCAGCTTTCTCACCAACCTTCAAAAAACTTTCATAATTAATCATTGCTTCCTCTCCAATCATAGGTGGGGTCTGGTGCTTGTCCAGCAAAAACCATAAGTTCTTAGAAGAATTAAAGGTGTGAAAAGAGAACAAACATTTTAAAAGTATATTCTTTCCATTAAAATGATTCTACAGTAACAGTTAATATTAAGATGAATCTATCCCTTTCCTTTGATTAGTAATAACATAATACAAATAGCTAGTGGATACTGAGCATCTAAGTTGTGTTTTCATATACACTTCCTCCTTCATTAATATAAATCTTCATATACAAGTTTTCATATACACTACCTCCTTCATTAATATAAATCTATGATTAGATAAGGCCACCCATCTTTACAAACGAAAAGTGAATCATAGAAATGTTAAATCCGTTGCCCAAGATCATAAAGTGAAGCCAGGATTTAAACTCTCATAGTCTGACCTCAAAGTAGTGGTTCTAAGCTCTGGCCTGATATAAGAAACGCCTACAGACTTTCAAAACAAAACAATTTGTTTTTAAACAAACTGGGCAGTTAGGGCCAGTCTAAGTTCTGAGCTGGTTCTGGTGGCTACTACTATTTCCACAAACACAGGAGAGAGAAACCCTGAGCTCCTGAATGTCTAAAGTACAAATAAGAAATGGCTGATCTCCACAGCCACCTTTCATTTCAGTCTTACCTGCAATTCTTCATTATCTAATAATTCTCTGCTTTTCCTTTGCAGAAAGACAGCTCGGGATTCCTCTCTTAACTTTTGCAGTAAGACTTCATCTTCAGCTGGCAGCTGAAAATACATTGTACAGTTAATTTCTACATGTAAATATTAGCTGATAGCTATGTATGCCACTGCCTCAAACGACTTTTTGCATTTCAATTTTTCTTAAAAAAGTTTATTATCCAAAAACATGTTCAGAGAGTATTCAGTGATCAACAGAGGCCTCATCCCTGTGCAGAAAAGAGAAACACAGAGGCCTGGGATGTAGGTCAGCGGTAGAGCTCATGCTTCACATAAAGGAGGCTCAGCACTCCTTCCCCCGCCAAACACAAAAGAGAGGGGCCAGAGAGATAGCACAGAGCTTAATACTTTGCATGTACTCAACCCTCGTTTAATCCCTAGAACTGCATATGGTTCCACAAACACATAGGAGTCACCCCTGAACATGTAGCTAGGAACAGTTCCTGAGCACTGAAAAAATGCTGCCCCCCCCACCAAAATGGAAAAAAAAAAGAGAAAAAGTTTAACAGTTTAGTCCAAGTTTCATTTTATATTCTTAGAACACTTGCACTGTTACTCTAGACTGGTAGAAGTAGGACTAGCTGAAGATCCATGTCTTACTAAAGCAGACCTTCGGGAAATGCATCACCTTACTTACTGGAGATGATCAAACTGATGTCTATTACAATGACCAAACCAGTATTTATGATGATGGCCTCCAAGGCAGAAGGGTGCCCAGCGGGTATATTCCAAAGCAGTCCATAACTGACCACACACTCCAGGAGCTGAGACTGTAGCTGCAGGCCTATCACATGTTTTATAGGTATGAGACCCTGGGTTTCATCCCTGGCACCCAAAAAATAAATTTGAAAAAAAGGGAATGGGGGAGGGAGGGAGAGAGAGAGAGAGAGAGAGAGAGAGAGAGAGAGAGAGAGAGAGAGAGAGAGAGAGAGAGAGCACTCAGTGGTTCAAATGCTTCTTTGAAAATCCACTGGGTTTAATTCCTTGGCACCTTATCGTCTGCCCCATAGGGACCTGGACCACAGAGCCAGAAGTAGTCCCAAAGCACCAACAACTGTGACCTCCAAAACCCCACCCCCTTCTACAAGCCAGGTCTTAAATTTTTTTTTTTATCTAGAATCCTCTCCAAAGATTTCTTTGCAGTTTAAACATTAGAAAACAAAAAATTAAGCATAACTCTTCAAGTTTTTCATTTTCTATTTTTTAGTTTACCCTTGAACAAAATGTTTTTACCTTATCACTGTCTTCCCGTTCATCATCGATTTGCTCGAGCGGGCCCCAGTAACATCTCCATATGTCCTGTCTCATGCTAGTAGAGCCCAAGGGCATCTGCTTGCTCCAGGAACATAAAGAGCCTCAATCCATTCTGGAATGAGGTCTGTAATTGTTACTGGTATTTGGCATATATATCAAATACAACACGGGTAGCTTGCCAGGCTCTGCCGTGCAGGTAGCATACTCTTGTAGGCATCTCTAAGTCCAGCATTTATTGAGAAACCGCGCCGCGGCGGCGCGTGAGCCGAGCGCTGATAGGCTGGTCTGCTGGGTGGAGGTCTGACGAGAGAAGTCGGATGTGGAAAATGGAGGCCCTCGTGGAGTGGGGGATCATCTGGCTTATTGCAAGGCTCTGCTGGGATGGTGGGCCAGGGCTAGAACCCACCATCCCTCCCGGGCGCCTCGTGAGCGGCTGGTCACAGGGAGAGCCAGTAGCAGCTCTGCCCCATGTCTGCGAGTCTCTGAACCAGCATACCTGAGCCGGATTTAAGAAAGACTGCTGCAGGGTGGAACTCGATGAGCCGGGCGCCGATAGGCTGGTCTGCTGGGAGGAGGTCTGACGAGAGAGAAGTCCGGATGTGGAAAATGGAGGCCCTCATGGAGTGGGGGATCATCTGGCTTGTTGCAAGGCTCTGCTGGGATGGTGGGCCAGGGCTAGAACCCACCATCCCTCCCGGGCGCCTCGTGAGCGGCTGGTCACAGGGAGAGCCAGTAGCAGCTCTGCCCCATGTCTGCGAGTTTACCTTATAACATGAGTAAAAGACAAATTAAGCTAGGGCTGTGGCTCAGTGACCTCATGAATGCCTCGCATGTGTGAGAAACCAGGTTCCAAAGCAGATGCTGCAAAATAAGTGAAAACAGAAGATACTTTGGGGGGACTAGAGAGAGACAGCGCAATGGGCTGAATGCAAGCTCTGCAGAGAGGAGGCCCGGGTTCAATCTTCACACCATATGCTCCCCAGCAATACCAGGAGTGAGCCCAAGCACAGAACCAGGAGCTGCCTGAGCACTGCTAGGTGTGGTCCTAAAACCAAATGAACCCCATCCCTCCAAGAAACACCTTTGGGCTGAGTAGTCTGCTCAGATGAGAGATTAGTTGTCTAGGTCATGAGTTCAATCCCCTTTACCATAAGGCGCGCCAAGCACAGCGAGGAGGAGGTCTGGTGGCCATCAGTACCATTAGGCCCACATGACTGGGGAGTATATCACCTCCCTTCCAAAAATAAGTCAAAGGTACAGAGTAACTTGTCCAATAAAACTGTCTCAAAGTCTGACAACCGGACCCAATAGAATGCTTACTAACATCTGTAATAAAAATTAGAAAGAAAAAGTCTCTCACTCAACAAACTGAGCATATGCTTTGCATGCAGGAGGCCCAGGTTTGGTCCTCAGCACTGGTTGGTCACTTGAGCACTACCAGGAGCAAACTCCTGAGCCCAGAGCCAGGAGTGACCCCTAAGTACTTATAATTATAGCCCCAGACCTCTCAAATTGATTTAAGAACATAAAATTGTTATCCCCTAACGTTGAGTGATAGACTTTTTTCTTTCTGATCTTATCAAAAATTACATTTTATAAACTCTGTGAGACAATCTGGCTTACTACCACTTACCCTATAATAAAACCGGGGAATGGTTTTATAGAATTCATTTGCGTTTTTTCCACCGCTTTCCATTCAGAGTAGTACCTGGTAAATAAATCCATTTCTTCGTCTTTTTAATTCTTGCTCACTTTTCTTTTCTGATAACAAAATAGATTAAAAGGGGAAGCACTTTTAATATCAAAGTTTTACTCTACTTGAGTCTGGATACTTTAGTCTTAATTAAAGTTACAGTTCTGGGGCTGGAGAGATAGCACAGTGGGTAGGGCATTTGCCTTGCAACGCGGCTGACCTGGGTTTGATCCCGGCATCCCATATGGTCCCCGAGCATCGCCTAGTAATAACTCCTGAGTGCAGAGCCAGGAGTAACCCCTGAGCATCGCCGGGTGTGACCCCAAAAGAAAAAAAAAATAAAGTTACAGTTCCAACATCTAAGTGCATCCTGAAATACCAGAATGCACTGAAAACACCTCTCCCCTATCTTTTTTTTTTTTTTTTTTTGCTTTTTTGGGTCACACCCGCGACGCTCGGGTTACTCCTGGCTCTGCACTCAGGAATTACTCCTGGCGGTGCTCGGGGACCATATGGGATGCCGGGATCGAACCCGGGCCAGCACAGGCCGGCTGTGTGCAAGGCAAACACCCTACCCGCTGGGCTATCACTCCGCCCCCACCTCTCCCCTATCTTAAACCATATCTCTGCTATCCTCATTTCCTTTATCACTGTAATTGACTCTTCTCAAGTTTCTCCTCTTTTACAGACCTTTGGCAAATTCCTAATTCAACCTACCTAAAGTACTGACAAAGCACATGCTTTGTTACACAGAGCATGTACTAGATTCTGAGCTCATATGATTAACAAAAAAGTATAGCCCTTGACCTCACGGGGTTCCTGCCCCTTAGTCACATTTCTGTACCACATAGCTCCTCCATCTGGCGGCTTACCGCTCAGGGCACTATCACCCTTCCTTCTACCTGTTCTTTTGAATTTAGCTCCTTCAACCATTATGCCACACTTGGGATTATAGCATACTGGTGCATACTGCTCTTCACCTCTGATTATGAGTCTGTGCACTCTGCATCTAATTTACTTTGGCCCATGGTTTGTGGGTACAGGAGAAAGAGAGCAGTCGTAGATAACTCTGAATGTATTTCTGCCCCCCAGTTGTGGAGATCAAACCCAGTTTGATCTCACATACAAGTGTTTTGTGTTGAGCTATGTCCCCCTAGGTACGACCTGAGTTGGTGGGATGCCTGCCAATTTCTAAGAGGGAGAAAACGGAGTGGACAAAGGAAGGACTTCAGTTGGGACAAGTTAAGGCTAAGGTATCAATTAGATCCAAGAGGCAATGTCAAGTAGGCAAATGGATATATATATATCTGGCATTCAAGAAAGGTTTAAGCTAGAGATACAAATGTAGGAAACAATAGAAAATACAGTGTTTAAACCTAATAAATCTGTATGAGGTATAAGCTGAACAAAGAGTTAATCTTGGCATTCCAATGGTAACTTGTTAAGGAGGAACAGGGGGGAAACTGAGAAGGGTTAACTAAAAAAGCAGGAAGAAAAACACTAAAAGTGTGTCTCCCAGAAACAGAGAAAAACTATCTGAAAGACAGTAAAATAGCTACATCTCTTGGTATGGATTATTGGCCAGGCAAATAAAATAAGAACCGAAAATTACTCTCTGGAAAATGATCAGGGGTGATCATCATTTAACATAACAGGGTGATCATCATAAAACAGGGAGCTTCAATCACAAGCCCATGGACTGATGCCAGCCTGCAGGTGTTAAATTTGAAACCCAATGGTCTATCACTTTTTTGTTTTTTGCTTTTTTGGGTCCCACCCGGCAATGCTCAGGGTTTTTCCTGGCTCTGCACTCAGGAATTACTTCCTGACGGTGCGTCAGATACAGTGAAGGCATCAGAGAATGCTTGTTTGATTTGTTGCTTTGTTGTTTAGAGTTTTGAGCGACACACTCAGTGGTGCCTGGGGAGCCCCCACGGTGCTCAGGGAACCCCTCAGTTGTACCAGGGTCTGAGCGTGGACCCTCCTGCACAGCATGCCTACAGCCTAATTCTTGAAATTTCTTCCCTGACCCCATTGTCTTATTTTGAACATGAAGAAATGAATTTGAAAAAAAAATTATTCATTTATTTTTGTGAATCTAAACAGTGACCAAAGTACACTGGTAGAGAAGCCACCTAGAGTCACCAAGAAATAATTCTTTTTGACCTTCGTATGAAACATTTTCTAGAAAGGGAATAGATAGCCTTGAAGTCAGATTACAGACCTCACTTTTATTATGATGATTATTATTATCATTATCATCTACATGGTAAAGCCTGGCAAGATACCCGTGTTTTATTTACTTGTTATGCCAAAAACTAGTAACAATTATGGACCTCAGTTCCATGACCTGAAGAATGGTTTTGGGCTCCTCCTGTCCCTGGAGCAAGTAGATGCCCCTTGGGTTACACTTGCTTGTGACAGGACTAATGGAGATGTTACTAGTGCCCACTTGAGCAAATCGATGAACAATGGGAAGACAGTGGTGCTTGGGCGACCATATGGGATGCCGGGGATCAAACCCGGCCGGCACGGGCCTGCTGGGCGTGCAAGGCAAACGCCTTACCCACTGGGCTATCGCCCCAGCCCCTGGTCTATCACTTTGGATGTAACTGCTGGTATGCGGCCAGGATGCAGACCTGGCGGTGGCCTGTAATTGTGAAAAAGGCTGAAGAACCTACAAGATACCTTGACAAGCAGGAATCAGAGACAAATATAGATTTAACCAACAAGCCTTTAGCAAAGTGTTGCTGTAAAAAGGACCAGAGAAAGGAGGCACAGCTAGAGGGGGACTGAAGGACAGTTCCTGCAAGATGGGAGAAATACCACCCTGCTCATATGGTGATAAAAATTACTAAGCAAAGCCTACAACTCAGGAGGGGAAAACTGTAGGGACATGAGGGAAAGTGGGACCTAGAAAGTGGGAAGGAAACAGCCGAAACAACTTTACAGCCTACTGGATTTATTATTTAGTTTCCATTTCCACACAAAGTATGGGTTTTAAAAGATTAAGTAGTTTTGTCTGTGTTGCTTGCTGCTACAGGACTAGAAGAGAACTTGGCACCTTAACAGAAATAAAATGGAATAGTCTTAAGAGTGAAGGTGAGGAGGGAGCAGGAGTGGGTCAGTGACCTGGAGGAGTGGAAGGGCTAGAGCACCCCAGGTTCCAGCCCTGCACCATGTTCTGCCCTAAACACCCACAGATAGCATCAAGCCCAGCTGGACTGATGATCAGGTGGGGCCCATAAGTTGTGGGGGGGAAAGGGGGAGAGAGAAGAAATCACAAGAACAGGTAAGGGTTTGTTTTTGTTTGTTTGTTTTTTTTTGGGGGGATCACTGCAACGCTCAGGGGTTACTCCTGGCTCTGCACTCAGGAATTACTCCTGGTGGTGCTCTGGGGACCATATGGGATGCCAGGGATCAATCCAGTTGTGCAAGGCATATGCCCTCCCCACTGTACTATCGCCCGGCCCTGAGCAGGAAACTTTTGGATAAGTTTATTCTTGAGGGGTGCAAGAGAAATGTAAAAGAAGTCATAAGGGTATGTGAGAGCAAATGATTATTCATAAAAATAGAGGTATTACAGCTTTCAGAGCTGATAGATAAGATCAAGGAGAAAAGGAAAATGTTGAATAAAGAGGATGAGGGAGAATACAGCAGATTGGGTAAAGGCTGTCTCAAATAGGTGAGGGGCTAACAGAAATGGTAACTGGGAATGCGTTAGGCTCTTGCTTCTACTTTCTCAAATATATTCATCTCTGTCGGCAGAAGGTAAGTAACAGATGGGACACGGGAGGGCTGGAAAGTTGGGAGATGAACAGGATTGCCTTAAAGTGGAGGCAGTGATTGCCTCGCGATATAGTGACAGTGAACGACTGAAACATCCACTGTAGGCTGATAGGAGTTAACTGAGACCATGCACCGTGATTCCGTTTTCTTCCCGTTCCTTGGGCTGCATTTTCCACGTGGGGAATAGACAATTACATTTAAGCAGACGGAGAGGGAAGCGGTAAATCCGAAATGGTTAAGGCGGGACAAGCAAAGAGACTCAGAAGACGGCAGGATCAATAGATTCCAGGTCCTGGCAGGGAGGAAGAATCGTGGGAGTGGGGTCGACAGTTCCTCTTCACAGCCTAGGTCAAGATCGGGGGAAGAGTGCTTCGGGAGAAGCTTTTGATCTCTTCCCAGGCTGGAAACTGACGAACCCACACTCCTCTCCGCCTCCTTTGTCAGGGAGGTTTTACAAACACTGCGGACGCGGCTCCAGGGGCCACTCCTTCCCCTTTCTTCCCCACCTCTAGGCGTTCAGGGCTAGACGTCTCGCGGGCGGCCCCCTCCCAAACTCACTCTTAAGATGGATGTTGGGCGTCGCTAGTCGCTGGCGAAGGATTTCTTTCCAGTCCATGGCTGACTCCCGCGCTGAGGCGCCAACATTTGCTCTTTTTACTAGCTGCTGTTCCAGGCCCCACCAGCTCAGACGTCAAACACCGCCCAAACACGTAAAGGTTAGGAAAGTCTCTCGAACGCCATCTTGGACAAGGGCGGAAGTTGGTTAAGAAGGGAAATACAATACTAGAGCCACGGGAGGCAATACGAAGGTCGAACTAAGGGTGGGGGTGGTAAGCAGATGTGAAGGGAGAAAAATAATCCTCCTTTGGGAAGCGCCCCTACTTCAGCAACTCCCATTTTAAAGAGCAGGATAAGCAACCAGCGCTTTCACGCCTTCATCTTGGCCCACAGCGCATGCGCACCACGTAACACAGGCCGCCATTGGCGTACGTGGCTAGAAAGAACTTTCTCCCCTTCTCTTTGTATGGCCAAATGTGATATTTTGAGTCTTTACGGGTAGAATACGCTTTCAGCAGCTGCCGTTAACCAGCTTTTGCAGCCCAAATTTCAAAATTGCCTTTTTGAGCCGACAGCGCCGGTAGAAAAACTGCTTCCGGTTCATTCCCGCTTCCGCCGTCGCCGTGCATTGTGGGCACTGTAGTTTCCTCCGCGTTTATGGAGCTTTACGCGTGAGAGCGGCGTGAGCTGGGAAGTGGAGTGAACTTCGTTTGTATTCGATTCGTTCATAGTAGGTCGTGCCCTTTGTGGAGCTCCATTAGCCGAGTGGGCTCCATCTCCCCGCCCCAGCCTCATCACATGAGTTCGGCGGCCTTAAGTAGAGTTGTCTGGGCCTGGGGCCGCCAGCTCTTGCTGCTCTCCCCGCTGTCCGTCCGTGGGTCTGGGCTTGGGAATAACGCGTCGCAGTTTTTATCGTTACTCTTCTTCGTCTTCAGCCAGACTCTCACTTGATTCAGCCCCTTTTGACGACTGCTGTGATCTGAGAAACTTTAATTAAGTATTCCTTATGCTTTACCCGCAGGTTCGCAGATTGGAATCCAACAAGCAGCAGAAAATTTTTCCCTGACCCTTGGTTTTCGGCTTGTGACCAAAGTTGAATGTATCAGAGCGCTCATAAAAGAATTTTTTCGGACTTTGTTGCTGTTAAGTAGGCCCCAAAGCTGAACCTTGATATGTTTGTGAGAGACTGAAAATCAGCCTTTATAAAAGTTGTCCTTGAATTTTCCGTATGCCCCACCCTCTACCTCTTAATTATGCTCAAGAAGTAGGAGCTTGTCACTGACAGATAATATAGTGGGTAACACTATTGCCTTGCATACGGCAGACCCGGATTCCAGCTCAGACACCACATATGGTTGCCCGATCCCTCTAGGAGTGATCCCTGAGCGCAGAGACAGGTGTAAGCCCAGAGCACCTCAGGTTGGGGCCCAAAAGAAGGGAGTAGGCGCTTCTGGAACCTCTACCTGGTGCTGATCTCACAGCATCATGAATTTCTGTGTCACTAGCATTCGCAGCTTTCCTACGCTTTGGAAGAGTCACCAATACCTAGGACTAGGGTCAGGACAACCTTCTCTCACTCACTTGGAATTCTGTTGTGGCCTCAGGAACCAAAAGAAGTGGTTTTCTCGTAAAAACAGTATTGCCACAAAACAGCAAAGCAAATAATCTGGTTGCCAAGGCCAGATACCTCAGAGAAGGAGATGAGAACAATAATAAACAAGTGTCTTCTGAGTCTCCTCATCTTTTTGCGGCTGGATCGGCTAAGAAGAGATCACAGAATAGTCATCCAAGTAAAGAACAGGCCTTGCCCCCTGCGAGGAACTCTTTTCAAGTCCCAACAAAACCTCTGACTTCAGAGCAGTGGGCTAAACTTCAGGCAGATTTTAAAGGAAAAGCTAATTTTGAAAATTGGATCATTTCACAAATGGTCCGCACTCATAGCTCTGTAGATGTGGCCAAGTCTCTGCTGGCCTGGGTAGCTGCAAAGAACAGTGGTATTGTAGGCTATGATATACTGGTCAAGTACTTGTGTCTCTGTGTCTTTCATAAGCAGACGCGTGAAGTTATCGACGTCTACGAAATCATGAAAGCCCGATACAAGTGCTTAGAATCTGGAGCCAACACTCTTCTCATCCGAGGTTTAATTCATTCGGACAGATGGAGAGAGGCTGTGCTGTTGCTAGAGAACATTAAGAAAGTCATGGTGCCTTCAAAGAGCAACTATAATGACTGTATCCAGGGGGCTCTCCTTCATCAAGATGCAAACTTAGCTTGGAATTTGTATCAGGAATTGTTAGATTATGAACTTATTCCTCCGATGGATACTTTGAAAGCCTTCTTCGATTTTGGGAGAGGCACGAAAGATGATCAGTATGCAAAGAAGCTACTAGATATTCTCTTGTATCTAAGGAATAATCGACTATATCCTGGGAAATTACTTGCACACAGTATGAAAACATGGTTTGAGAGGTAATTTGATTTTTCTTTATGTTTTAATGCGTCTCATGCCTAGGCTCTGAGAGATAATAATGGGTGGAGGCTCACCCCTACCTTGCATGTACTCATCCTAGTTCCATCCCTGGCATAATGTGGTTCCCTGAGCATCACTGAGTACAGCCTTGGAGGTTCCTGAGCACACTGGGCAGTCCTGGACAGTCTCCGGCCTGTGGCGGTTCATGCTGCATCCAAAATAATCTGTTCGGGGCCGAATGGTAGCCCAGCGGGTAGGGCGTTTGCCTTGCACGGCCGGCCCATGCCACCCTGGGTTCAATTCTCGGCATCCCATATGGTCCCCGAGCACCACCCGAGTAATTCCTGAGTGCAGAGTCAGAAGAAACCCCTGAGCATTGCCGGGTGTGACCCAAAAAAGAAAAAAAAAAAAATCTGTTCCGGGGCCAGAACGGTAGCCCAGAGGGTAGGGCGTTTGCCCTTGCACGCTGCCGGCCTGTGCCAGCCCGGGTTCGATCCCGGTATCCCATATGGTCCCCTGAGCACCGCCAGGAGTAATTCCTGAGTGCAGAGCCAGGAGTAACCCCTGAGCATCACCGGGTGTGACCCAAAAAGAAAAAAAAATCTGTTCCTAAAAGTATCTTTATTTCCCTGTTGCTGAGAATTAATTTTTTTGATATTAGTTTTTTACTAAGATTTATTTTGTCTTAAAATTTTTCTTCTGTAAGAGTAGTATAAACGAGTTATGCTCATTTTTTTCATAAAGGGGAAGTGTGTTATTTTTTTTCATTATCTAAAAGGGAAATTAAAGAGCTTTGGTAGGAAACAAAAGAGGAAACATGCATGGTCTAGTTTGATTTCTGAGGCTTGAGGCTAGTAGAATGTGAGAGCATTCCAGTGATTCTCATAGGTCAAAGAAACTGACCCGACTTTTGACCATATTAGTATTAATGTTTTCAGATATTCTTGCCTAGTAATTCTTACCTAGTGTAATGTGCGTGTGTATTCTGTTTAATCTCTGTATTTCATTTCAGATTTTTTTTTTTTTTGCTTTTTGGGGTCATACCAGGCCATGCTTAGGAGTTACTTCTGGTTCTGCACTTAGTATCACTTGGAGCAGAACCAGAAGTGATTTTTTCTCCAAGTCATTCCTGAAAGTTCAGTAATTACTCCTGACAGTGCTCTGGGGACCATGTGGGATGCTGGGGATCGAACCTGGGGTAGTCATCTGCAAGGCAAAAAAAGCCCTTCCTGTTGTACTAAAACTCCTGGCCCCTCAATTCAACTTTGTTTTGTTTATTTGTTTGCTTTTTGGGGTCACACCTGGCAATGCTCAGGGGTTACTCCTTGCTCTGCACTCAGGAATTACTCCTGGTGGTGCTCAGGGGACCTTATGGGATGCTGGGGATCAAATCTGGGTCAGCCGTGTGCTAGATAAACACCCTTCCCGCTGTGCTGTCGCTCCTGCCCCTCACGTTGGATGGTTAGAGCAGACAGGGTGTCCTGCTCAGACTTCTCATGCGAACTTTAGAAAATCTCTATTCTTCCCGGTCATATTTTGCTTTTCTAGTATTTAATTACTAGCTCTGGGTTCTCATTTGCTTTCCCTTTATTCATGTGACTATGTAACTTTGTTTCTACACCCCTGATTTTTCTCCAAGTCATTCCTGAAAGTTTACTCCTCTTGTCTTTCTCTGCTTTTCTACTAGATAGCATGCTTATAGAGCTTGGAAGTAACTGTCATGCTTAACTATCTACTGAGCATATATTAAATGACTCAATTGAGGAACCAAATTGTGAACATAGTGTGCAGGATGGGGTTCTAAAACAATGCTTAGGGTCTAGGACCACTCCTAGTGATACTCATCCAGTTGATGGGGCAGTTCAAAGCTGGGGCCAGTTTGGGCCTTCAGGGAGTCAGGGACCAGCAGAACTGCAATTGCTGAGGTAGGGGGTTAGCCATATGGTACTGGAGTTCAAATCTGGATCTCGTGCATACAAAGTATTACCCCTGACCACTGAATTAGCTTCTCAGCCCCGTGAAAACCTTTTCATATGTAGGATTTGAGATTTTATTCTATTATGAAGAGTGCCAGTCTTCTGCTTGGAGGTTTTATTTAATCACCATGTAATCAACCATTACAAAGCTGTTCATGATTGGGTTTCAGTCATTGTGTTCCAACACCCATCCCTCCACCAGGGGACATTTCCCAAACACCAGTGTGTCCCATTTCCGTCCCAACCCTGCCTGGAGTTTTAGAAAACTTGCACCTGAGAGCCATAAGGTGCTTAAGTCCCCTACAAAGCATATGACCCGGAGCACTGCCAGAAGTCCTGAACAAAACAAAACAAATAAACACAGCAACAACAACAATATAAATTATACTGCCAAAGCAATGAAGAAAGATTGATAATAGGGTAAGATTGGAAACAACTAGTTAGTTGTGTGTTTGAGAGTTGATAAGGTCCTGAATTAGGGGCCTGAGAGAGATAGAATGTACTTGCCATATATCCTGCTGACCCTGCATATGGTCCCAGGATCACTAATGGATCACTTCTAAGCCCAGAGCCCAAGTAGCCCCAGAGTACAACCAGTGGTGGCATCAGTGGGGCATAAAAAAATTCTTGAATTAAGAACTGGTGATATAAAGAATACAATAGAATCAGTAATAACTCTGTGTGTATATGAGTGCTCATGTGTGTAAAACATAGGTAAAAAGGAAAAGTACTCATTGATAAAGCTGTAAGTTTTGAATGCCTTACTTGTGAGTGTTTGTGGTAGATATATTGTGATGTATACCGACAGTTGAGTAAATCTGGTGAGGGGAGATAGTGAACTAAATGTGTGCTTTGTAGGAAGCCTGTGTACATTCTGGGTTCCATCCTTGACCTCATTGTCCCTGGTGCTGGGAGTAGTTATGAGGACTGCTCATTTGGCCCCAAAATAAACAAAATAGTGGTATAGGATGTTAGGATAGGGAAGGAGAAAAATGACAGTGGGAAGGAATCTATGACAACTATGCAGAAGGTTAAAGTTGAATTTGATTTAGCAGCTGTATTATGGATGTCATTACTGGGAAAATAATGACATCCATAACACAGCTGCTAAATCAAATTCAAGAAGCAACCAGATGTCATTGGGCTACACTGGCACGTGATAGGGTCAAATGGAAATGCTACTGGTGCCCGCTCGAGCAAATTGACGAATAACGGGATGTCAAGTGATCAAGTGATTATGGATGTCTAGGCCCTTGTATAGGTGGATACTGGCTGGATGAGGGTCAGGTGATTAGAGGGAGCCTGAAGGCAAGAGGAAGGTCCAGCCTGGGAGGGTCTCTGTGAGTGAGCCCTTCCACACTGTGGCAGCCCCTCTTCTAAATCTTCAGGTGGAGTCGAGAACTCTAAAACTCTTATTTGCAGAATGTCTAAGTACAGTGTCTGTCTTAAGTCTCAGCAGGAATCTGATCTTCTAACACTTGTTCCATTATCTTTGTAGTATTCCTGGAGAGCAATGGTGCGGACAGTTCACTACAATTCATAAAAGGTAAAGGCTAATTTTAGTTTTTAATTTGTTTGATTCAGCTATAGTTGTTTTCGTTGCTACTGATTTGTAAATCAAGAAACAAAAAGACATTCTTTGTGTTTGGAGAAGTGAACTTGTTCACGTCTGCTTGCCCGCCAGGTGAAGCATCGAGATTGGGAGTCTAGATGCATTTAGGAACAGCTTAAAGTTTTCATTTGAAGATACAACTGGCTATTCTGGGTTTTGTTTGTTAATTTGTTTAGTTTTGTCTTTGGGCCACACCCAGTGATGGTCGGGTTACTCCTGGCTCTGCACCAGGAATCAGTCCTGGTGGTGCTCAGAGACCACATGGGATGCTGGGGTAGTATCCAGGTTAGTGTCATGCAAGGCAAGCACCCTACCCACTGTACTATCTCTCTGGCCCCTGGCTATTTTTTTTGAATTTTCTAGAATACTAATATATAATATTATCAAGGCTATGAAAAATCAGGTGCATGAGGTTATCAAAGTGTTTTAATGCGCTTTTAAAGTTACCTTTTAACATATCTGTGCCCTAGAGTTATTCATTTTAGAAAATTTTTTTTTCTTTCAAAGACACTGTTTAACATTAGTTGTACTTACAGTGGTCGGTGCTTGGGCTGTGGAAAAACCATAGAGTCTAGTCAGCTGAATTCAGAGGACTATGACTATCTCAAGGGGAAAATTATGAAGGATGTGATTGATGGAGGTGACCAATACAAAAAGACAACACCTCAGGTAAGTCCGAATAGGCCTCATTGCATGCTTGGTTGCTTGTCCGGAGCAGAGACCAGTGATTTTTTTTTCCGTGTAATGCTAGATAGTTAATATTATAGGTTTTCTGAATCACAGGGTCTCATTTGTAATTTTTCTTTTTGTGCTCTTGTGGTGAAAAGAAAAGAAAGGGGGCCGGGGCGATAGCCCAAGGGTAGGGCGTTTGCCTTGCACGCAGCAGGCCCATGCCGGCCTGGGTTCGATCCCTGACATCCCATATGGTCCCCCGAGCACCGCCAGGAGTGATTCTTGAGTGCAGAGCCAGGAGAAACCCCTGAGCAATGCTGGGTGTGACAAAAAAAGAAAGAAGAAAGAAAGAAAGAAAGAAAGAAAGAAAGAAAGAAGAGAGAGAGGAGAGAGAGAGAGAGAGGGAGGGAGGGAGGGAGGGAGGAGGGAGGGAGGGAGGGAGGGAGGGAGGAGGGAGGGAGGGGAGGGAAGAAAGAAAGAAAAAAGAAAAGAGTATGACTATTAATAAAACTGGTTTCATGAAGGTTATCTGTAGACTGGGTTTGGACTTCTGACCATAATTACCAATCATGAGGAGAGATTGCTTTGGAATTTCATAGAGCAGTTGGGTTAAGGGGCCAGAGAGATGGTATAGTAAGGCACTTGCTTTGCACACAACCAATCTGCTGCGTTCAGTCCCCAACTCCACTTGTGGTCCCCAGATCCCTGGTAGAGGCCAATAATAAGCTCTAAAGACAGCTGAATATGGCTCAAGTCCTCTTTCCTCCTCTGTTCCCCCAAATAAAGGAATAATTAGGTTAAGCTATCGTTCAGTTATTTAAGTCATTCTATTTCTTCTGACCAGAAGTGCTCTTAAACTAAAAGGTAGTTGCTTATTTTTCTCTGAGTTCTTCCAGAAAAGAATGTATAATAAAACATTTTTTATTTAATTTTTGTCCCAATACAGCACTATAGTGTCTCACAGCTTCTGTAGTCAAAAGAACATAAAGTCATCTTGAAAAATTTATTTCAAAATGTTTGTGGTATTTTTTTTTCCTATAATAAATAGCTTTATCTTTAAATCTATAATGCTTTTTTGCTGGCTTACTAAAATCTAATGAAGCTGAAAAAATTTTTTTCCTGGGAGAAAGCTTCCCATCATTTCACAGAATGCCTTTTTGTTTTCAACTTCACTTAGAATGTTTGAAAGTGGTCCTAGATCAAATAGAATCAGTATTTGGCTCTTAAACCATTACATAGCCCGGGATGGAAGTCAGCACTTGCCTTGGATGTGTACAGTCAGTACACTTCTGGGTACAGTCTTTGGCACTTCAGAACACAAAAACAAGGCAAAATTATCGCCATTTTATGCTGACTTTAATAAGAAAATGATACTTAACTATTACTAAATACTAAGAACCTTATAAATCTTACCTGATTTTTTATTTACCCTTCTAACCACCCTATTAGTCCACTTTATTTTACAGAGAGAGTGAGACTTTGAGAAATTAGATTTCCCCCAGAAATCTTGCAAGTTCTACCCCAAAACTTTACTTTTACTCCCTATTGCTTCTCTTGAAAGGAAAAGTTACAGAAATCTACTCTTCCATATATGCCTCATAGCTAACTGTTTGCAACAATTTTATTTTTTTTTAATTTTTTATTATACCACAGTGAAACATACAATTACAAAGGTGATCATAATTGGTTCTTGGTAATACAGTATACCAGCACCCATCCCTCCACCAGTGCCCCATTTCCACCACCAATGTACCCCACCCCCTCTTGCCCACCCCCATGCTGCCTTAATAGCAGGTACCCCAGTTTCCTCTCTTTCTCTCTCTGTCTCTCTCTCTGTCTCTGCATCTCTCTGCCTCTTATGCAACAATTTTAATGCCTCGGATTTCTGCCAGCTAAAATTAGTTTGAGGCAAATTTCCTTATCTCTCAACAAACATATTGAGCGTTCCTGAAATAGGTTTTAGTGTAGAGACAACATGGTGTGAGTCATGCTGTGTGTCTTATCATTGCTGGTTTAGGCTAATTAATATTCTTCCCTACAATTCAATTTTTTTTCTTTTTGGTCACACCTGACTATACTCAGGGGTTACTCTTGGCTCTGCACCCAGGAATTACTCCTGGCCATATTCGGGGGACCATGTGAAATGCCGGGGTTCATACTTCTGTTTGCCGCATGCAAGGTAAACACCCCTACCTGCTACTATCTCTCCAGCTCTTCCAGTTTTTTATTTAATAAAATTTTCAGCCAGAGTGATAGTACAGCAGGGTAG
>JAJIBD010009658.1:0-69034 GCA_021461705.1 Cryptotis parvus
CTGCTTCATCTCCTGGACGTGGGCTGAGATGTTTTCTTGAAAATACTCCAAACCAGCAGAAAGCTTCATTCTTCATGGTTTTGCTGAGGCCTTCAGGAAGCTGAGGGTGAGAGGGAAAGTCTCACTGTGCTGCAGTATGGATACACATTGACTCAGCCCTACACTCCTAGGAATGTCCCAGCTGCATTGCCGGGCCTCTTCCAAGAGGAAACAGTATCGAGGACACTCAGGTAGCTTAGGAGCTTGAATTCACCCACTGAGCTGGGCTTGTCAGTGGTGGTGGTTGTTTACCCTGGTCTGGAGTCTTCTGAGGAGTTTCCTGGCCAGGAAGTCAGGGGCTGGGATTTGGTTTAAGACAGTATATGGGAAGTTTCTTTTCTTTCAGGACACGGACAGGTTGAGGACTGAATCTGTGTGACTCAAGGTAAATACTCAGTCTTTGGGCCTTGGAATCTCATCTATTAGTGTGAGAAAGTTCTCTGGCACTACAGATGGAGGATGAGCAGATTGCTTTAGGAAGGAAGCATACATCCATCATTAGGATGTCCTCACTGTCTTCTCTTGGCCACAGGGGATGTATCCCTGACTTGGGGAGCCTGTCTGATTCAGATTCATCTTCCTTCCCTTCCTTCTTTCCTGTCTTCTTCCTTCCTTCCTTCCTTCCTTCCTTCCTTCCTTCCTTCCTTCCTTCCTTCCTTCCTTCCTTCCTTCCTTCCTTCCTTCCTTCCTTCCTTCCTTCCTTCCTTCCTTCCTTCCTTCCTTCCTTCCTTCCTTCCTTCCTTCCTTCCTTCCTTCCTTCCTTCCTTCCTCCCTCCCTCCCTCCCTCCTTCCCTCTCCCTTCCTTCCTCCCTTCCCTTCCTTCCTTCCTCCCTCCTCCCTCCCTCCCTCCCCCTCCCTCCCTCCCTCCCTCCCCTCCCCCCTCCCTCCCTCCCTCCCTCCCTTCCTTCCTTCCTTCCTTCCTTCCTTCCTTCCTTCCTTCCTTCCTTCCTTCCTTCCTTCCTTCCTTCCTTCCTTCCTTCCTTCCTTCCTTCCTTCCTTCCTTCCTTCCTTCCTTCCTTCCTTCCTTCCCACACCATGTAGGCTGCAGTCAAACCTGCAGTTAAATCCCTCAGAGGGAGGACTCATAACTTTGATTTTATTGTACCTGGATCTTTACTTCCTTAGAGTCTTGTCAATGGAGGAGACACAGTCTTGACTATTTGCTACAGCTTGAGTAGAAGAATGCTGAGGGGAGGGGCTATGTTGGCTCTGATTGAAAGAATTGTGCAGTTTGCTGCATGTAGACACAGATCCACAAGACAGTATGGGAGTTACTACAGGGTGAGAGGCCCAGAGGTGGGAGCTGGTCAGTATCTTTTGCAAGACCTTCCCTTGGTTCTTCACCCCTTCCTCTCTTGGTGCTCTGACCTTTGCTGGGTGATCTTCAGATGTTGGCTGAATCCCTCCTCAATTCTAGTCTGAACTTGTGGAAAAAAATGGACCTCACCAGGAAGAGGCTTTGGATAAGGGTAGTCCAAATTCAGCCACACAGGACCTGTCAGATAAAGGTCGTCTGTCAGGCCTGGCCCTCTGCTTCTTACAAGCCAGTGTCCTGCATGCCCTTACCATGTCCTCCCAGGAGGGGAGAGGGCAATGGACCCACTCTGGAACAGGACCTGCCCCTGGGACCCACCCCTCACAAGCAGGGTTTTGGGTTAGCTTGCCTAGGTTTGCCCAACTTAATGAGAGCAGTAAACAAAGTTGTGGAGCTGAGTGATTGGTATGCATTGTTTTGTTTCTTTCATTAATTCCTGCTGCCATTCGGGTTGCAGGGATGAACAATAGCAGGGGCCTGTATAGATCAATGCGAGATTGCTGATAGTGCCTATCTGTTCTTGGAGCAGATTATTTGATAAATGGCATGGTCCATACCTTTTGACAGGTGCTCACCGTACAGCCTGATCCAAGCTGGGTTAGTGGAGCCCATCACAACAAGGCAGAAGAGCAGAGAGATTTCCTTTTGGGTTCATACCTGTATTGAGATTGTCGCTTTTAAGCTATAGATAATGAATTTTTAGCAACAAAGGGAATGGGGAGATGGACATTATCTGTCTGACTTTGGTAGCCCCAGGACTGGGTTTCACCCATGCTTGGGTTTTGTTAGATCCTGGTGTGAGTCTTGGTTCTGACTGGTCAGTGTGTGGAGGGTTTATTCTGAAGTAAGCAATGTCCTTAGATGACCATTATACAGTGACTCTGTTCCCAAGACACAGTTGGGCCCCAGGGACCCTTTGTGGAAGGAGACACAGAGGGACCAGTTTATGGGTGAAGCTCAAGTCCATGAGCTGTGTGACTGACACTTGTTGGGTCCGGTGGCTCTGCATGGACCTGGCCATTCACATCTTTATGTTCCTACCCATCCTATTGGCCTCACCTCCTCTGTCCTCTCTACAGCAGATGTCCACTTACCTGGACACCTGTTGGTGACCTGCTGCTTCTCAGTCTGTCTGAGAGGCTCCATGCACTTTCTCCGCATCCTTCTTATTCTTCTGCTCCAGAATGATCACACAGTTATCAAGGGCTCCTTGGATCAACAACTGATGTGTGCACAGATGACCAGCTGCAGTGTCCGACCTGCTCTGCACCTCCACAATCTTGCCTTGGTCCTGCGGAAGTCACAGGTACCCTCAGGGCCACCTTGGATACAGTGTGTGACCCCGGCATGTTTGTACTGCATCCAGGTTAGGCCTGAGAATGGGCTGAATCTGTCCCACTTACAGCAGGGCCTTGAAGCTCTCAAGTTGGACCGGACCAGGCCTGCAGCCCCCTGGGATGGGACCTGGCGAGACTTTTATTTCCCCACTCCTGCCCTCCCATGACCACAGGGAGGCTGCTTGGGTGCTCAGGAAAATTCACCTGCTAAGCTGATCTGAAATCCACTGTCTCTACGCAAAGGGGACCCGGGCGGCTCAGCGGGAGCCATCCTTCTTGTGATGCGGACTTTGCTCCCGGGGCCTGATTGCCAAGGGGAGGGGAGATTACGGGGGATGGCGACCCTGTCTAACAGAAATGTGGGGAGGCTGGCACCGTGATATATGGAATGTCAGGCGTTATATTTTAGACTCTGCTTTTAAAAATCTCTAACAGCCTCCTAAGGAATGATTTGACATCCTTAAGTTCAAGACTGGGCACAAATAAAGCTTATGGCAAAATTAACATAAATCATTAGCATTAATCATGCTGGGTTATTGATAGCCGTGCGCAGGCATGTATCACAACCCTGGCCAGGGACTCGGGTTGGGCGATATTTCTTCCAGCTGTCCCAGGCAGCCTCTCTGCATATGGCACTGGAGTCAGCTTTTTCTCATTTTCTTCCTGGGCTTGAGCTGCCACAGGAGGTAGCCCTGCTCCCCATTTCCCTTCTCATTGTGCGGGGGGCCAACTCCGTGTCTCTTTCTCTTCTGTCTCTGTATCTGTCTTTGTCTCTGCCTCTGTCTCTCTCTGTCTCTCTGTCTCTCTCTCCCTTTCTCTCCCTCCTCTCTCTCTCTCCCTTCTCTCCTTTTTCTCTCTCTCTCTTTTTTTCCCTTCTCTCCCTCTCTCTCCTCTCTCTCCCTTCTCTCCTTTCTCTCTCCCTCTCTCCCTTCTCTCTCTCTTCTCTCTCTCTCTCTCTCTCTCTCCCTTCTTCTTCTCTCTCTCTTCTTCTCTCCCTCCTCTCTCTCCTCCTTTCTCTCTCCCTCTCTCCCCTCTCTCTCTCTTTCTCTCTCTCTCTCCCTTCTTTCTCTCTCGCCTCTCTCTCCCTTCTCTCCCTCTCCTTCTCTCCCTCTCTCTCCTCTCTCTCCCTTCTCTCCCTCCTCTTTCCCTTCTCTCTCTCCCTCCTCTCTTTCCATTCTCTCCCTCCTCTCCCTTCTCTTTCTCTCTCCCTCCTCTCTTTGTCTTCTTTCCCTCCTTTCTGTCCCTTCTTTTTCTCCCTCTCTCTCCCTTTTCTCTCTACCTCTCTCCCTCCTCTCTTTTCTCTCTCTCTTCTCTCTCTCCCTCCCACATGCCTCTCTCTCTTTCTCTCAGAGGCCAGATTTTGAGACCAGGCCAGCATCTATCAACATCTGGCTGGGGACTGTCACCTACCATGTGACTAGTGGAAGCAAAATAGCAGGGTGACAATTAGCAGTGGGTGACCTACATAGATCGGTTTCAATTTGGTAGATTTCACTTTTACTTATACCTTCATCTCTGAAGCTGAGACCTGCTCCCCTCACTCTTCATGGAGTGGAAGAGATGTTTGCTCTCTCCATGCCAGGATGCTTGGGGGTAGGGGTGGGAGCGTGGGGAGTATAAAAGTAGAACACAGCAAGGGATAGGGCTTTGATATCATTTGAAACATATAAACAGCACCTCCTTTATTGAAAACAGAAGAGAAAAAATTCCATTGTTTTCATCCTACAACAGGGCTCTGCAACCGCTGTGCACTGTGGTTGCATAAATGAGTGTATAGCGTGAACAACAGTGGAGGTGAGGGGTAGGAGTTCATTCTCACCATGCTAATAAGATCACATGGATCTGATTATTGTGCTGAGTAAAGACTAGGATGGGTTTAAAACAAAGGAACAAAGGAATAGGGCACATCTAATCCAGTGGACCATAAATTTTGACTCTTCATACTGGCACAGCTTTCAGCTGAAGATGGGCAAAACTGGGAACTTCAGAAACACAGACACATTCCCAGAACAAGGGAAAACTTGGGACCTGCAACACTTGCCAAAGATGGCATTAGCCACAAGGGAGTCAGTTCTTTGTCCGCAGTGGTATTCAACACAACCAATGTGGCCATTTATGGGAGAGACTGGGAAGAAATTAAAGATCAAACTAAACGTTGAATCAGGAGTTAGAATAAATATGATTCAAAGTTCTTTTACCCAAGGAAGAGCTTGGAACTCTGTGGGTACTCTGATCTGAACTCCATAAAGAGTGATTACAATGCATTCCTCATCTCTCTCTCTCTCTCTCTCTCTCTCTCTCTCTCTCTCTCTCTTTCAGCTGCAGCTCCAGAGAAGGGGTATGGTCTCAGCAGCCACATCTTCCTATTTTTTGACTCTATGAGTCTGCGGCCGTTGCAATGTATATGATCAAAATTAGGGGGAGCTGAACTCCATGGAGAACTTGATGGGTGTGGTTTAAGTGTTTTTCACACCTTGCTGAATCCCAGAGAAGTCAGTGCACCTGTCCTCGAGCAATGGGCTCCAACAGTTCAAGACAAAGTATACTTAAGACAGTATATTTAAGACTGCTGAATAAGACAGAGGTCAAGTCACAGAGAGTGTGAGGGCTAGTGCTGGGGGTGGGCAGCCCTGATTCACTGGCTCTCTGGAAGCCCCTTTTGACTCCCTGTTCTTGGTTCTGATATGCTGGTTTTCTTGGCTGTAGTTTCCTGTTCCTGCCCCTCCATTCTCTGTCTGGCTTGCCTGGAGTCCTGCCATCTTTCTGTGTGGGAGGGAGGCCTCAGACTTGTCCTGTGCTCTAGGTCACTGGAATCCTGGAAGATTTCCCATATGTTGAAGATATTGCATGTCCCTACCCTACTCTTACTAGATTAACAAGAGGGAAAATGTCTGACCTTTGTAAATGCAACATTCTATCTCTCTCCTTCAGGTAAGGTTTGAGCCAGCAGACTTTTAGGATGTCACCAGGGTCTTCTTGGTATTGGCATTACCATCAGTTTCCATATAACATCACCTTCCCTTTCCTAATTAGGCTCTAATTCTATCTTTCATAAACACATGCTTCTGGCATATGTGACCAGAATTGGGTGATTACTTCCTGAGGTCAGGATAAGGACATATTGACTGACTGATGACAAGGGTCCCTAGCTTGGTGCTGCATGTGACAGTCAATCCTGACAAACTCAAGGCAGAGAATGGAGAGGCTGAAGAAAGTCAAGTGGGTAAGGCACTTGCTTTGCTTGCTGCTGACCTGGGTTCAATCCCTAGAACCCTAGTAGGTCTCCTTGATCTTCACCAGGAATGATTCCTGAGCTCTACTGTGTTTGGTGCTACCCTCCCTCTCCCCAAAAAGAGACATAAAATGGGGGCCAGAGTGATAATACATGCCTTACATGCAGTACACTTGGGCTTGATCCCCAGCATCCCATGTAGTTCTCTGAGCACCATCAAAAGTGATCCCTGAGGACAGAACGAGAAGTAACTTTGAGGATCTCTAGGTATGGCTGCCAAACAAAACAAAACAAAACAAAAACAAAACAAAACAAAAAAGAAAAAGAAAACAAAACAAAACAAAAAGAAAGAGTAGAAAGAGATAGAGAATTGAGAGAAACCCCTTTATCCAAGGAAACTCAAGAGTACTCTTTTTACAACAAAACAAAACAACTAAAGCCCTGATGACTCAGGGTAGAAAACACACATGCCATGCCTGCTTCCATCCTGAAAGCCATGTCCTCAGGAATATTTGTGCATTTCAGGTTTTTTTTTTTTTTTTGGCGGGCGGGGGTGTCTGACCAAGCCTTCTCTTGCTTCTCTTCCATCTTTCATTGTGATGTTGGCACAGTGAAGGCTTTGAGGCAGCTTTATTTTCCTGGAGAAATTAAAGAAGTGTGCACTAAGCATGAGCCATCCTCCGGTGTGACTGGTGTGGGCCGCCATATTGGAAGGTTCACAGAGGCCAATGCCCACCTCCCACTGGTGTCTGAGCTCTAGGCTGCTCTTTTTGCTGGGCTTTGTCTTGCAATAGACCCTTAGGGCCTTCATAAGATATGCGCAGAGAACTCACCACTGTACAGACCCTAAGAAAACAGGTCAGCAAGATTTTTTCATCTTGATTGTGCCAGAGCTGCCCCAGAAGCGTGGCCTGCTTCTTGTGGAACTGATTCCACTATTGCTCTGTGTCTGTGGGCAGCCTTGCAGGGGATTGTAATGACTGGGAGTGGCACTGTCGACAGGCATGAACAGGTCCCTTAATTTCATGGTTTAAAAATACGTTCGTTGACCTCAGTATAATTTCTACATTTCAGTCATTTATGCGTCATGACTCAGTACTCATTCATTAAATATAGTGCTTTTCAAATGAACAACGGAGATGAAAATTTTTCTTAATGATGACAAGTGATAAAATTTAGTTTTATTTCAGTCGGATCATGGTGCCCGGGAGCCTGGCCGTGGTTCGGGGTCTGCCGGTGGCGCCTTTGTGAGCTCCTCTTAGCCGAGTGCTCTGGGGGCTGTATCACTCAGCTCACGGCAGCCCCTGCGGGGGCTGAATGGCCCCTGCCTTGATCTTTGGCCCCACTGGACGTGAGCTGCTTGATTCCCTCAGAAGATTTCAGTGAGCACGTGCGGAGCTGAGGTGGGATTGAAACACTGTGGATGGAGACTTTAAGAAACTGGGTTTTATTGTCCTGAGGACGCCTCTTCCCCTGGGCAATGGTTCCTTCTGACTTTGCATGGATGCTCTTTGCCAACAGAATGGAACAGCTCTGCAGAGCTGGTCTGGTGATCTGTGGTTTCCTATGGGCCTACTGTGAGTGGGCACTAGAGAGGCTCCTGGTGGGAGGGTGTTTGTAATACTCTGAAAATGAAGGTCTCATTTTGAAAATTAGAAAACAAGGACCTCCCCCATGGCAGCCTGAAGAGCCCTTCCCGGGTTGGTATCCGGGTTGCCTCCTCAGCTGTAACCAGTGTCCTATCCGCAGGATTGGCTCCACTAAGTCGCAGGCCTCCCCTTTGGGTCGTTTCTTTCAGGGATGGGGGTTCAATGTGACTTTAATGTAATGGCCTTATTCTATGTTCATCCGAAGGGATATTAAAGCTATTTCCCTTTATTGGCACAGAAGGTTCAGAGAGTGGGAGGAGGTGGAAAGTGTATATGTGGCTTCCAGCGTCTCGGTGGTTTCCATTGTTAACGGACACTTGTAAGGGGAGCCCCTACACCTTTACCAGGCTGCCCATTGGGTCAAATGTCATAAGACTCTGGGCCCCATATTATAACGTTTGAGGTCAGGACTGAACATGTCTGAACTTGTGGAGTCAGGGAGGGGCAGCTAAGGGGTTAATGTGCCTGATAGGTGCTAGGCTTCATGATCTATCCCCACTACCACATGGATTTCCCTCAGAATTGCGAATGTGGCACCAAAATGGCAGAAAATCCCCTGGAATGGCTCCTGACACCCCGGTGATGCTAAACCACTCTAAACAAAGTCCTCATGGCTCCTGGAGCTTAGAGAGGCCATGACGTATTGGCCCCTCACATAGCTTAGTCCTGGGCTAGGGGTATGCTGGGACAATTAAGTGATCAAAATGGATAAAATAGCCTGAAATGGATCTCTCTCCTGGCTTGCACCTGGACTCCAACGAAGCCTTCTCCTGGGCGTCAGTCTCTCACCTCTGAAATGACCTAGAAGGCTGCAGACTCTCGCTGGCCCCGACAGCATTCATTTTGCCAACTCTGACTCTGTGGAACCTTCAGTGTTCCTAGGGTGTGGTCTGTGTCCAGAGAGCCAGCCTGTAGGTGGTGGGGCAGGAATGTGTGAGAAAGGAGGCGGAGTCACCACAGGAACTTCAGAGGGAGTAGATGCTGTGCCGGCCCCCTCTTTCCCCCCCAACCCCCAGCCCAGCTCCCTAGAGGTGTGTAGAGAAGCTCCGAGGCTGCTGGAAATTCAAGTCCCACATCAGGACATCTTGAGTCCGCTTTCATACCAAAATCATGCTGAAGGAGAGAGAAGCAAAGAGCAGGGAATTAGCTGTGGTCCCTGGCAATGGGCTCCTCATCCTGGGACCTTAATCACTTAAATGGTGAAACTGCCCTCCTTGTGCTACTGGACAGTGGGGGGGCTGTCCCCCACCTTCTGTCTGCTCTCCCACCCCAGCTACCTCTTCTATCACAGGCCTGCATCTATGGGGTTGAATTGAGGACTTTTCAGCAGGAACTGAAAAGCCGTCTGGCTCCTTGCAGATGGGGCTCCTGAAAGGGCTCCCTGTTGAGCTGCTCTGGGGTTTGTGGGTATTAGGACCCTCCTTCTCCTTGAAAATGCTCTGCAGTGTTCTGGGAAGCAGAGCCCACAGCCCCGACCACCCCAGCAGAACAGCCACTGTCTGTGGCTCCCCGAGGTCTCTATGGTGTCATAATATGCTGCCCTGTCCCCAACATCATCGTCAGCGGGAGAAAGAAGTGCAGTGAGGGTGTGGAGTCGGGGTTGTACAAGGGCGTATTTTTCCACAATGAGTGATAGTTTTCTTCACCTGCCTGTTCAACTTCTGGTTTCATGCTGGCACTAGGGGCCGTGCAAGAGTACAGGGTTGGGAGATTGGGATCTCTTCCTGGTGTTGGGGGCCGGAAACTCCCAGAGCCAGCAGGAAGAGAGCTAGTGGCTGAGTTGTCAGGGCGACAACTTGTGCTCCTTATTTATGTGTCTTGAAAAACAACCAATGTGTTCTGATGATTTCTGAAGAGTTTAAAAACAATATAGTTAATTGCTGTGAGTAATTTCAGAGCTCATTAATGTAATAAATCTCTGGAGAGAAATATTCTTAGTTAACGATCAGCATAAAATCAGAGTGTCTCAGGGAGGACGCAGAGCTCTGGTTCACTGTGAGGTGGAGACGGGGCTGTGTGCGCGGAGGGGACCCCGTATGTGGCAGACACTAGGCTGTTCAACAGAGTGTGTCAGCTGGGTGCTGGGTCGGGGCTGCTCTCTGTCATGTGGTCATCCCATAACAGGCTCGTTGGCATCATTGTGAACGATGTGACAATGTGATCTTAAGGCTATGGAAGTGTAATTTGAATTTTATTTAAAATGGGGAAAGAGACCAGATATATGGCTCAGTGGGCTGTGTGCGTGATTTTGATGCAGCAGACCCAAGTTTGATCCCTGGGACCACAGGAACTATGAGCTCCCCTGGGAGGCAAGGACTTTCCCTCTCTGTCTAGCACATAGCTTCTATCTGTCTCACAGCTGAAACCTTCTAGTTCTGAGGCTCCCAAAGTGATTTGGTTTTACCACCCCCTCGTAGGAAACTCCCCAGGAAACTTTCTTTTAGGGAACAAGCAGAACAGGTTCCCAATGACACATGAGGTCCACACCTCTGGTTTGCTTCAGAACCTCCTGGTAGGGAGGCAGATAAGAGACACTCTGTTGAATGTGTCTGCTGAGACTCCGCACAGCTCCGAGGAAAGATTCACTGAAGAACAAGGCAAACAAACACTCACTAATGCAGATGTCCCTACATCCAACAACCCCACCCCATTGGGTCAGCTGGCGAGATATCAGAAAAAACCTAGGCTGGCACATGGACAGGCAGCAGAGTCTGGGAACTGTGGGATGCCTCTTGGAACTGCTAATCCCACCTGGTTCTGATTTTGCCTTGCAAGCAGGGGTGTTGGTGTGCATGGATGCCAGGAGCTTTGGCCAGTGGGACAGTTGAGGCCTGGGTCCTAGTATTGTAATGGCACATATGAACATGAGTAAATAAACCCCTTTAACCAGAGCCTCTCAGAGGAGTGGTAATTTGCACTCCCCAACCCAGGGAGTTGTGTGGGACACAGGGTGTTGTGTGGAGACATGTTGAGGCCACAGCTGGATGTTGGTGTCCCTGGCCTCGGGCAGGTAGAGGTGGGAGGGGGCAGACAATGCCATGCCTGAAACTGATTCCCACAAAGAGAGGTCTAGACCAGGCCACCAGGGGCCTGAGGGTTGGAGAACACTTTCTCTGTTGTATTTTCCTCAGGTGGGGAGAACAGCACAGCATCGCAGGGAATGGGGGGACCTGGGTAAAGTGTGCTTCATACAATCAGACCACACCAGCACACATCCAATACACACAAATGGAACAAGTAAACATCACTTTCCACTTATTTTAGAGTCATCCCAAATGAGAAGGCGGAATGCTGCATTTCCCCAGGCATAGCTGGGGTTTCCTGATCCCTTAGAGGGGCTCTTGGCCTGGGGTGACAGGCTTGGGGAGGGAGCACAGGCAGTCATAGCTTGTATGACAGGGTTCTTTGGGGCAGGCCAGCCACTATAGCTGGTGTTCAGAAAAACAAAACTTCATCATAAGGCTGGAGTGACACTACCTCAGGCTCTGGGAGACTAGGCATGACCCAAATTATGGACACTCTTGGAGCTTAGGGACTACTTAGTGAGCCCATCAAAGGGACTGATCTGTGGTCAGTGGAGACCAGAAACATAGAAGGGTGACTCTTAGAACTGGCTAAGTTCCAGAGATGCTTACTGGTGGTTCACTATGGAAGGGGTTTGGTCCTTTGCATTTGGACTTGACATTTCTTTTAACCTTTTAAATTAATTTAGTTTCTGTGATGTACAATGCTCTTAATGATGTTTTCCCATAAACATAATTCCAATATCATACCCATCACCAGGGCACCCACCTCCCTTCTCCAAGGAGCCAACATACCTCCCTTTTAATGTACCCTACACCCACCAACTCGATTGTCTAGATCAGTTGTGTTGCCATTGGACCTTTGCTGCTATATTGCTGTGTATCTTTAAGTCCCATACCCAAGAGACATCATTCTGTGTCTATCCCTTTACTTCTGATCGACTTTCCTCCGAATGAAATCCTATAGTTCTACCCATGTTGCTTTCTTAGAGCTGCATAGTATTCCATTGTGTATATATGCCACAACTTCTTGGGCCTTTTCATCTGTACTTGTGCATTTGGGTTGTTTTCATATCCTGGCTATTATACTAAGTATGGTGATGAATGTAGGTGTGTCTATATCATTTTGAATTAATGTTTTTGTATTTGAGAGATAGATGCCAAGAAGTGGTATTGCTGGGTCACATGGAAGAGTTGTTCCTATTTTTTGAGATATCTCCATAATGTTTTGCATAGAGGCTGAGTCAGGTGACATTCTTAGTAATAGGAATGACGGTTCCGAGTCTGCCATCATTGGGCCTTTTAGATTTTTTTTTTTTTTTTTGCTTTTTGGGTCACTTTTATTTCCCTAATCATGAGTGACAATGAGCATTTTTTCATAAGTCTATTGGCCTTCTGTAAGTCTTCTTTGGGGGGAAGTGTTTGTTCCTCTCCTTGCCCCATTTAGGGATGGGGTTTTGGATTTTTGTTGTTGAGTTTTGCTTCCAAGATCTTGGATATCGACCCTTTATCTTGTATTGTGTTCAGATATTTTATCCCACTCAGCAGGGTGGGTTTTAAAAAAAATATTCAAGCTTAACCCCATAAGGCCAGGCTCTGGATAGCAGTAATCACAGCTTGACTGGCAGATGAAAGCTCTGATAAACTCCCGTGCCCCTTATTTTCTAGGGATGTTTCTGAGCTCAGAGACTTAGATCTTCCTAAGTCACCCCACTTTTCTCTCCCTGTCTTTGTGGTAAGCCCAGGACCTGGTACTGGGCTGTAGGCCAATAGCATACTCATAGCACAGCTGCTGTCTCACACAGGAGGGTGGAGATGAAAGGATAGGACCATACATCAGGGCCCACAACTCATGTCTCCACCCACCCTGGCTGTAGAAGCACGGGGATGGCTGACCCCACCAAAGCACCTATGAGATCTACTAGTCCCTGGACCCATCACTTCCTGAGAGTCAGTCTCAGTACAAAATGGCATGGAGAAGCACATAGCTGGGTGCCCATGAAGTGGAAGCCCAGAAGCAGATGTGACCTACTGAGTTCTCCTAATAAGACTTTGACAAAGTTCCTCTGCCGACACTCTTGTGCTCTGTGTGTGTGTGTGTGTGTGTGTGTGTGTGTGTTTTACAGGAACCTTTCAGATGGTGCTCAGAGAGTCATCCCTGGTGATACTTGTCCAACCAGGTTGACTGTTCAGTGCTTGGACATGAAGATGTGATGCAGCCTGGACTTTGCAGTGACAGGGATGGAAGCTGGGTTAGCCATATGTATCTCAACCCTGTACTAGCCCCTGTGGTGTATGTATGTGTGTGTGGAGGGGAGGGTATTTGGGCTACATCTGGTGGTGCTCAAAGCTTTTTTCTGGCTTTGTCTTCAGGGGTCACTCCTGACTTGATGAACCATATGGAATGGTGGGAATTAGACTAGTGTTTGTTGCGTTCAGTGCCTGTATTTTGGATCCTACCCTGTGCTATATTTTGAAAAAGAAAGATTTCCATCAGTGCCCTGATCGCAGGCACTAGCACCCCAAAACTGTCTCCTCCTTTTCCACTATTCAGCATAACCAGGTCAGAGAAGGAAAGAAAGGAGGAGAGGCCGCCTGGAGACAGCTTAAAGTTCGAGGTTAGATGAAATATGCTGTCTGGGTTTGTCCTGGACCTACTCCGCCCGATAACCACAGGGAATGTGGGGGTGAGCTTTGGAACAAATGACTGCAGTCATGTTGATGTGGGTGGTGTAATGAAAGTCGGAAAAATCAGGCTGATTTGAAGAGCATGCTTGCGCTTCCTTAGGTGTTCTGCTGGGAGCCAGGAAACTCCCCTCTCCCTAATTCCCTGCTTCCTTTTGTCAGGGACCAATGAGGGCTGGGAGGGCTGTTGTAGTCGCTGTAGCCCCGCAGCCAACGCCACAACCCTGAGCAAGTAAGGCAAGACTTACTGTCTCTTGCCTCTGGTGCTGCTCAGAAAATACCCCAACCTCTCAGAAGATGACATTCCTGTCACCTGCTTAAAATAGTGCGATGCTCTTCAAGTCTTCACATACTCTCTAGGGCTCTCTGTTTTCCATGAAAGCATTTACTTCAGTCAAAATACTTCATGCTTTTCTCTACTCCGACACTTCGCCAAAAAGAAGTTGGAGGATAATATAGCGATTCACCCCCACCCCCACTACAGTGTCATTTTAGAGGTACTATTGTCTCGCTCTGCAAGGAAGCCCAGTCCTGTGGGTTCACAGTGGGGAGGTGCAGCCCGAGGCCCAGCGCACCCTGGCACTGCCTCTGTGGTCACATGTGTCTTTGGGGTCTGGAGACTGCCTGGAGAGCAGGAGCCTGCTGGTGGGGCAGTGCCCTGCTCATCCTGACTTGTCAGTGCTGCCCTGCTCCTTCTATGTCCTGCCCTCCTGGTAGAGACCAGGACCAGGTGCCCTGATGACCCCCCTTCCACCTCCCTGGAAGGCCTTGCGGCTGCCTTCATCAACCGCATGATGAATCTTTTGAATATGCGGACCAGGGCTCCTGGCTGGACTTGTCATGTCTGTTAGCCTGGAGACAACACAGATTCCCCTGGTTTACCTGTGTAGTCCCCGGGCGTCTCAGGTGCCAGGAGCCTCCGCCGTGCTTGCCTTGTCTCCTGTCAGATGTGGTTGGCGAGAGACGAGGACAGCATGACCACTGGGCACCGTGCACTACAGAGGTCAGCTTGCAAGGACAGCAGGACGGCAGTGATGTGGCCGTGACTAGTTGTCAAGTGAGTGGAGGAGAAGCCATGCGGGGGTAGGGGGTGCGCCGTGGCAGGCAGGGTGATGGAGGAGGGGGGTACCAGGAGAGGGGAGTCCTGTCATCCCTGATGAAATATTCAGTGTTGTCGGTGATGTTCCAGAGGCGGTTTCCCCAGGGGTGGATTTCTAGATCATTCTTCAGGCCCCTTGCAGGCGACTGGAGCACTTTGTTTAATAGATTGGGGGTGCTCATCAGAGACATCTGTAATGCATTACTGGTGGCAGAGTGTGGGGAAGTTGGAAGGTGCAAGCTGGCTTTATTATGTGTTAGTTTGCCTCTGGGGCCGGTGCGGGCACAGAGGGCCCTCGCACCCGGACTCCCACCATCTCTTCCCCCAAATGACTTTTGCCTCCCGAGTGCCCCCTTCCAAAGCCTATAGAACTCTGAAAGTGCTGTATAGTAACAAGTTTGTGAGATTTTGGAAAGGAAACCACAGTAATGATGCCAGTTCTTATGATCATAAATAATCATAATTAACAGGACTGCTGTATATTTATGTTGGTTTGTTTTCAGACACTTTTCATTTTATTTTGAATTTTTTCATATTGTGTTGACTTGAAACACTTCTGTCTATAGCGTGGCATGCTCTGCAGAACACTGGAGAGCGCAGCATACTTTATTTGTCCTCAGAAACAGACCACAATAATGTGGTAACTTCTATCTGCTGGCAGGCCCACAGAAGGGCGCTATTAGTCTCGCCGAATGTGCTTTGTATGAGAGAGAAGAGTCTCAGGGCCCACAGCTCCGACTTTGCTCTGGGCCCGATAACGTTTTTTCTGACTTTCCTGGTGTATCTTGACGGCTCCCTCAGGAAGACCCATGCACATATTTTTTAGCTTAAATTCTTGATAAGCTTGGGTAGGATAACTTGACGGTGAATAATTGCTCTGTGTCTGAAAATGCACAATGACTCATGGCTAAAAGCCTGGGAAGGAGAACAATAGCTCTTATTCTGACATTGAAAGAGAGGCTGTGGTCTGGGTCCTTAGTGATCGATAATCTATAACCCATACATTGATTTGGGTAGAAGAACATGTGCAGAGATGCTTAGAAATATCAGTGTGGCATGTGAGGCCATGCTCTAATCAGAAAAGAAACCTCACTTATATCCAGCCAGGGACCACAGGTACCTGGTCACCTTTGATGGGGATACCCTCTCCCAGCGAGTGGAGCCCATTTGCCTCTCGGTTCTCCCTCTGCCTTCTAAGTGGACGCCCTCTAGGACCCTTCAAATGTGACACTCGGTGGCCCCTGGCTCAGAGGGAGAAGGTATCAGCAAAGAACCTCTTTCCAATCTGGAAGAAATGCCACAAAAGTTTGCTTTTTTGGCTTTGTTCTCTCTTCCTTTCTCTGTTCTGTGTTTTTGACTTTTAATATGCACATCCTGGTGAGGCATTGTCCCTCCTTAAATGATGTGTTTCCCTGAGTGGCAGTTTTGTGGGGAAATGAACTTTCCGTGTACTTTTAGAGTCGCCATGGTGGATGCCTTAGGCCAGGTCCATACAGGCAGAGGCCACAGACAATTATGATTATGTTTCAAAGGCTCCTTTCCTGTGATTATCAAGATATTCCTTCCATAAGCAGGACCAATTTTATCCTTTTAATTTTTTTTCACTTCTCTGTCCTTGGTCTAGAAGATCCATAGCCATGGCTTTGGTGGATGCTGGGGTACTTATTCCAGAGAGTCATCAACTCTAAGAAGCTGAGCCTGATTCAGTTTTCCATGTAGGACTGATGGCAGAGAGAGCTGGGATGATCTGAAGCAAGGGTGAAGGGACAGAGTGTCAAGGAGAGAGATGGGGTGAGACTTCTATCAGGTCTTGCCTGGTGTGCCTCAAGGCCTGGAGCAATACCACAGGGGGTTACTACGGGAACAGAAGGAATGGGAATTCAAGGAGAAGGAGGTGGTTTTGGGTGTGGCCGGATACTTGGGGCCACCATCTGTGTTGGGAGGGCCTCACTGGAAAGGATGGTGGGATAACTGGGGTGGGGTTGCTGATGGTCTCAGAAAGATCTGAGTATGGACTCAAGGGACTGGGAACTGCCTTCATGATGGTTTGGTGTTGGAAGTTCACATGTCCCCATTCCAGTCTTGATGCTGAAGAAACATGAATGGAAGAGTCTCTCAGCTTTGCCATCAATAGTCTGGCTTTTTTCTAGTCCCACATCTACAGGACTGGGGCTCTCCCCAAAGACAGATCTGCCTAAAGGCATACCTTCTTCAGGAAACCAAACATGGAGCTTTGTTCTCTGCTGTAGCACATTGGACCCAAGTCCGGTGTACTGATGGATATTCAAATCTGGCTAAGAAAATGCCATTATTCTTCATGTGGACATTCTGATGAGTTGGCAGGAGTGGATATTTCTTATTGCTTCCTGTGTACCAGACTCTGCAGCCATCATCTACAGCCATCATCTCTACAATGGTGGTAGAGATGATGGCTCTATAGCCATCATCTCCTTCAATGGCTCTCATAGAGATAAACGTTTATTTTTCTGTGTGCCTGCTTTTCAGATGGAGAAACCAGACTGAGAGAGTGATCTTGACCTGAGCCCATGGTTGGTGGAAGAAGGGCTTGGATGCAAGCTTCAGATTCTGGAGTCTGTCTTTGATGTTGTCCTCTGGCTTGCGTCTGCTCATGGCCCTGGGAACTGGCACTCAGGAGCAGGGGCCTGTGTGCTCTCCCCACTCCTGGCTGGTCTGGGGGCCTGGGCCATCCCTGTCTGCTGCTCTGGCCCTAAACTTCCTCCACAGTCACCCTTGAACTGTATTAACCCTCTGAGACTCATTCAGGGTTACCAGATCAGAATGTTCTTCTGAAACGGTTCCAAGAAGTGAGGGAACAGTGCCTGAGGATTCCAGTAGAGAGCAACCATTCAGGGATACTCCAACTGTCTGACTGCAAACATCTCACGTTCCAGCTCTCCTTTAGCACTAGACTGTCAGGATGCCAGGTTGCCCATGGCTGACTTGTGGCCCGCCCTTCTTGTCTCTGCCCAGCCCTTGAAACTTCTGACCTCAAGCACCTGAGGATCCTTTGCTTTCCCTTCCTTGAACTGCACTTTAGACCAGCTTCCTCGTGTCCCCTACCAGGGTCCAGGTTGGCTTCTCTACCCTCCCACCCCTCGGAGAATTCATCTATACTCGACAGTAAGCACTTCCCTGAATTGAAGGGGCTGAGACAGGAGGTACTGTGATAGTTTCTAGCAGAAAGTGTCCATGGCGTCAAGTGGCTGCCTTATGGCCCAACCCCAACTGTCTGTTGCCTCCTCAGAGTTCTCTGTGCCTGGTGGGTTGGTTCCCTCAACCACCGGTCATCAGAACAGACTGTGAGGTAGGTGTTCTGTCTCATCTTCCTCCATTATGTTGACCTCCTAGTTCTGCCAGAGGTCATTCCTCAGTGACCCCTTGGTCCCTGGCACTTGGGCTTTCTTTGTGATTCCTCTGGATACCCCTTGGCACTCATTTCCTCCTCTCAACTGAGTCCCCTTTTTTTCCTCGGTGGCCCCCAACGGGAATGCCTCGGGTTTCTTGCCAGACCAGCTAAGCCCTCTCCTATTACCACTGGAAAGTGGGTGGATTAGTAAGTCCTTTCCCTAAGGAAACAAAGCCCAGGTTTGGCTCAAGCTCATCCCCATCCAAACAGCCTTGTGCTTGAGCTGGCTCTCACGCCAGACTCAGGCCCCTTAAGTGTGGTGTCATTTCCACAATTCTCATGGAATTGCTAAGCTAAAACTTTTGAGTGCTCATGACAGGCGGGTTTACTTAAATATTTAGCTTGGCAAATGGGAGCAAACCAGGCATATAATTCACAAATTTCCCAATTGTTTCCACTGCCATAGGCAATAGCCCTCATTCAATCTTAAATGAGAGCCTATAAATTTAAAAAAGAGTATTAATGATATTGAGATACATAGAAAGATAGTAATTTACCCTGTTGACCAACATGAGAATATAAAGTAAATGATTAGCAAAAGACAAGTGGAATGTGTATTTACATGTTATGATATATGCAGGGGTAAAACGAGTGGTACAAATGTATTTTTTAATTTGAGTGTATTTATTACTTGTGAAAGTGAAGACTAATTATGCTGTCTCCATCCTGGCATTAGGAGAGAGGTTCCTGTGGAAGCTCATTTCCCCCCCTTGCCATGGTTCGTAGCCTGCAGGCTTCTCTGCTGGGGTGAGCTTGTGGCGGGTTTCTAGGAGACTTGGAGGATGGGGAGAAGACAGAGTTTCTCCAGTCTCCTTGTCCCCAAATTGTCCATCCAGGTCAGTGCATAGTTGCAAGTTCCTTGTGTAACTTTGCAGTCTTGCATTGCAGGCCAGAATCCGCTTCTTCCTCAGTGAGCACTGCAGGGCCTTCCCACCACGAGGTGTGTGTTAGGTGTCCTCAGAGGTGTTTAGTTTTTTGTCTGTTTGGTTTTGGGTGACACCGAAAGGTGCTCAGGGCATACACCTAGCACTATACACAGGGTCTCCTATTGTATTTGGGGGACCATTGTGGTGCTGGGAATCAAATCTGTTGCATGTAGGTAAGTGCTCTGCCTGCTGTTGTATCGCCCTGGTCCCTTTTGTGGAGGTTTTAAATCACATGCCGAGCCTGTGCTGCTGGAGTCCTGCACTGTGGATAGGTGTTGTGTTTTTGGAGTTGTGGAGATTTCCAATTAGAGGATTAAACTGGCACCCAAAGACACTTATGGACCTCAGCCTAGGCAAGCAGTTCCTTTTGGCGGCTGCAGTGGCACCTGACTGAGGAGGACGTGACCTCATGGCAGAACCGAGCCAAGAAGGGTTGGAGAGGGACCAGGCGGGCACAGCCCTGGGGCTCTCATCTCTGTCTCTGGAGGCTTCTGCGCAGGACTCCAGGGTTGCAGCTTCTGCCTTACACGCTGGTCCTGCTCAGATGAAAGGGTTCTCTCTGGAGGCGTAGCCTGAGGGCTTCCACGCTCCACTTGGTGACTCTCAATTCACAGAATGTAGGGGACTGAGAAACCCCCAGTGCCTAAGGGGTGCCTGCAGCTGAGTGAGCTGGAGTCTCAGGGTAAGATCTAGCTGAGTCACTGCATAGCCAGTGTGGAGAATCTCCTGGTGACAAGGTGCCCAGGGTGCTTACTTCCCTCTCAGGCCACTTCTGCCAGGATGGTACCTGCGAACCTTGCCACAATATAAGGGTTGATTCTTTAATACACAATTCCACAAACTATTCTTTTGTAAATTTAGATTCTGAGAGCAGAACTTTTTTTTTTTTTTTTTTTTTTTTTGCTGCAGATCACATTAGTCAAGGTCGCAAGGCTGATGGATCAACCCAACGTGCTACTTCTATGGTAGGAAATTGGGTTTCTTGGGTCCATGTGAACTAGCTCTTCGTGGGCTGAGCTCTTCGTGGGAGAAGCTCCCCACCTCCTCCCTCAGGCAGGTAGTTGTGCTAGTAGGTAAAAATGGGGGGAGGCCATTCTTAAATGACACACTCATTCAGACAGCCTCGCTGAAGTCATTGTGCAGTTGCGCTCTGGTATTCTGCACGCCCTATATACTAAATCTTCTTGGGCTTAATAGACCACGTGTGTCTCCTTGTCTTCTTGGATGTGTGCAGACTTGGATAAATAAAGGAGATGTGGAAGTGAAGTGGGAAGAAAAGCATCTCCTCCCTTTTCCTGGAAAATGTTTCTGAGGTGGTCACCATTGCTCCATGTGGGAGCAGTCCAGAAACCCCAGGTTGCCAGGGAGCATGGTGGGAAATGTCCAGGAGGCAGGTGCTCAGAAATGGAGACTGGTCAGTTCTCAGAGCAGTGGCACTGAGGGCGAAGTGCGGAGAGAGCCCTGCTGATAAGCAGTCTCCTCAGTGGCAGTGTCTGTCTTCTCAGTGACAGACATCTTGTTCCCATGGAAATGCGCGCCTTGGAAAGAAAGTGGCTGCCTTTCCACTCACTCGTCAGCTCCTCATTTACAGAGGGTGCTCCTACAGAGGGTGCTCCTTCCCCAGAATCTTCTGTCCAGTCCCTCAGCTCTCTGGGCACGTTACTCTGGACTGAACACGTGTGTGCTGTGGGCAGAGTTGGAGGAGCCCTGGACAGGAGAAGGCAAGTGTGGTCTGCCTGGGTGGGTCTAGGCCGGGTCCTGGTGAGTCCCTGTTGGAATAGCTCATAGCCCGCAGAGGCTCGCGGAGCAGAGCTAGTGTGACAAAGGTAAGTTGGCTGGTTTGGATAACAAATGAGAGAAACTACCTTTTGAGTGGTCTACACCCGTAGTATACAATAGTAGCTATTACTAATAGAATACATGAAAAATGCATTTCAAGAACACGGACATCTCTCACAGTGATACGCATCTTGAGCTGATTTGCAAATGCGGGGCTCTAAGTGGCGCGTGGTCGGAAGCAGTTAGCTTCTAATGTTATGCTGCCACATGGGCAGCAACCAACCTATTAATGAACTAATCCCAGACTCTCCAGCGGACGCCGGCTGGGCTCCTCTGTGCTGCACTTGGCATTTCAGCTAAAATCAACAGCGTTAAAGAAAAAAAAAGAATTTAAATGGATTAGACTGCTTATCTCTGGAATCACTGTGTCCTCAGTCACTACAGCAAGTATTGCAAAGCATGAGAGGGGCAAGGGCTGCAAGAGGAGGGTAGAGACTAAAAACTTTGCTTGCTGTGAACCACTGGGCTGTAGTCAGACTTCGGCTGTGTAGCTGAGGGTTTGAGCTCTGTAGCCAGTCCTCCTGGTCCCAGTAAGTGCTTGCTGTGTGATCCGAGGCAAATGGCTTAACCCTCTCTGTGCTTGGTTTTGCTAACTGGCAGGGGCTGCTCTGAGAATTTAATATGGATTTTAAATGTGTGAGGTTAGAAGAAGAGAGACAGACTGATCACTCTCATAGTGGTTTATGGAGAAACATAGTAGGGGGAATAAAAAATGCCCAAAGTCAAGAGAATCTGAGAACCTTCAGTAGGAGGTTCATGGGTATGGTGGGGGGTAGACAGGGTGGGGAGACCAGGTGGGGCAATCGAACGATGACACCCACACTCTGGTGGAGGGTGTGCTACTATTTTATATACAAATCACATCAAAAACAGGTTTGTAAGCCAGAGTGCCTAAAAATTTTAAACAATCTGACACTCAAAACTATTTGACACTTAAAACCTGCTATTTAGGGGTTTGTTCAGCTAGTCCTTCTGATCCTCAGATCTATGATCTGTCTTTTATGTCCTTATTGAGATGCCACCGTGAGGGGAAGCCATTTTCAAAATCTGGACTCCACAGCTCCTCAGATCTCAACCCAAGAGAAAAGCCGAACTCAAGCCCTGCTTTTCAGAGTCCAACCCTACAGCAAAGCCTTTTTCAAGCCCAGGTATGCCTGAACCAGAGACTCAGATACATGGGGTAGAGCTGCTACCAGCTCTCTCTGTGCTCAGCTGATCATGAGGCACCCGTAAAGGGAAGGCGGGTTTCTAGCCCTGGCCCGACATCCCAGTAGAGCCTTGCAAGAAGCCAGAGGAACCTCCACACCATGAGGACATAATTTTCAACCTCCAGACTCCACAGCTCATCAGAGCTCTACCCAAGAGAAAAGCGATCTTCCCCTGTTGTGGTTCATCAGTAAATGCACGAGATGAGAGCCTACTGCTGAGAGTATACCACCCACATGGCAGAGCCTGGCATGCTACCCATGTTGTAATTGATATGCCAAAAACCAGTAACAATTATAGACATCATTCCCATGACCTGAAGGAATGGTTTGAGGCTCTTCGTGATTGAGCAGATGTCCTTTGGCTACACTAGCACGTGACAGGATGTATGGAGACTAATACTGGTGTCCGCTCGAGCAGATCGATGAACAACGGGAAGACAAGTGACAAGTAACATTGAAATGTTTTTCCTTTTTGGGTCATACCCGTCGATGCTCAGGGGTTACTCATGGCTCTTCACTCAGGAATTACTCCTGGCAGTGCTCTGGGGACCATATGGGATACTGGGAATCGGACCCCGATCAGCTGCATGCAAGGCAAATGCCCTACCCACTGTGCTATCGCTGCAGCCCCAACATTGAAATTTTGCTTGGAGAAGATAAAGTTCTTGCTCACATGGAGGACAGTCTAGTTGGAACACTTTTAGCTGTCTTAGAAATTTCAGCTTCTAACAGGCACTGCACAGGCAAAGCCACACAGTCTCTTTGTGGGTGACACACAATGAAAGGGATGGTGGGAGGGACCTTTGGGAAGGTCTGTAGGAGGGGGATGGGAGGGGACATCGGAGGGTCTGGGAGGGATGGTGGGGAGCAGTGGAAGAGTCAGTGGGAGAGATGTCAGAGGGTCTGTGGACAGGTCTGTGACAGTGGCAGTGACAGGATCTTTGTGAGGCAGTGGAAGGGGCTATGGGTTTGGCAGTGGCAGATGTGGGCGTGTCTGTGGGAAGGCCGGTGGGAGATATTGGAAGGGCCATGAGAGGGGCTTGGAAGTTATGGTGGGCATGGCAGTGGGAGGGGAAGGTTCTGGCCTAGCCTGTAGGGATTGTCCTGGCAAGGGCCCTAAGTGTGGTGCCTCAGGTGCAGTGGGAGATGGCATTGAGGCCCGAGTATTCAGGAGAGGCAGAAGACCCGCTTAGGGAGACACCTGCATTCTCTTCCTTGAGTTTCTGCCGGAAGGCTTTCTGAGTGTCAGGGCTCCCTGCGACCTGCTGGTGAAGAGCGTCTTCCCATGGCATGGGCCTGCACACTGCAAGGATTCCCAGGCGAGGACTGGGCTCACCCACCAGCCCTGCCTGGGAGGGATGTGGTAGGTGCCTCAAAGAGGCCCTTCTGGTCAGCGCCGGCCAGTAGAGTGGGAGGTGTTGCCGTGACAGTGGTTCTTTTGCTCCTGTGTAACTTCCTCCGGGATGCTCTGTAGTGACTTTCTATTCCGGGCTGCTAGATTCCCATCATCTCTTCACCCTTTCTGTCTTATGAAGCCTTTGGAGGTAAGTGCGAGGGGAGGCAGGCGGGGAATCCTCAGCTGAAGTCTTGGCCTCTGGTCAGAAGCTCCTTCCCTGAAGGTGGAGCCCCTTTGGGGCACTCCTCGTCCAGGGCAAACACCTGGAATGGGGTGAAAGTGTGTGTGTGTGTGGGGGGGGCGTCTGCCAGTGCCGACAGTGTGGTCCCACAGCCCTTGACTGTGTGTGCTTGGGCCTCTAACCTCTCTCTCTCTGAGCTTGATTAGCTTGCTGCGTGCTGTGGACTGTTATTTGTTTAAAGATGCATTCTTTAAGAGACAGCCTGTCCCCAAAGGCAAGCCAACCACTTCATCTGGTATTCGACAGAAGGAAGAATGTGCCACCAAGGAGGAGGGACAGCAGACCGAACAGTGTTACCAGGCGGAGGCAGGGTGGTCCCCAGTGCTGGGCTCTCCCATGGGGATTTTAAGGACTTTTTTTGTTCCCCCAAAGTTTCCCTTCTGAGCTGACTTTGGAAGCTAACTTCATGGTGTGTTCTTACTCTACTGCCTGTGCAGCCGGAGGTAGTGGAGGAAGATGGAAGAGAGACATGTGGCCCAAGGCGTTAGTGTCCATGGACAGAGCTGTTTCCAGTGTGCCCAGGAGGACAGTGGCCACCCTTGCCAATCTGGCCCTGAACTCCAGAACTTTCTTCTGCTGGGAGAGAGGACTTCCAGGCTGCTAGTTCTCAAGGCGGTGATGGTCAACAGAACACCAGTCAGCTGTTGGAAGAGTGAGCCAGGGGTGTAATGCCTTGGCTGGAAGGTGGATGCTTATTCCCAGTCCTTGGCTGTGGGACACTTCCACACTCCTGCTTAGGGTGCATTTACTCTGGGTCACCTGATGTCCATGTTAAAATGGCTGTTGGTAGGCGTTTTGCTACTGGAGTTACCATCTTTCTTTACAAAATGGAGAAGTCACCCCCTCGGGTCTGAGAGTCAATGACTGCTGTGGAGCTTAGGGAGCACAGAGGCATCCAGATGAAGTTGGAATGTCTGAAGATGGGTCCATCAGCCTTAATTTGCACTGCATCACATTTGCAAGTTGCAAAATGGAATTTGCAATTGCTTTTCGGCAATGTTCAAATTAGCACTTCTTAGCATATTAATGAACTACTTTTTTTTTTCATTATGTGACCAATTTTAACGTAAGTAGCATTCTCAATGCAAGGATTAGGTCAGTGCTTCATGAAAGTAAAGTTCCAAAGCTTCCTGTTGGTGGATGGTCCAGGGCTTCAGTTCAAAGCAAAGACCAGGAGGTGTGGAGTCCAAACCCCCCAGTTTATCAGGGTTAAGGTCTAGGGTAAGTTTCTGGAGGTTCTGGCTTAGGTCATTGGTTGACCAAAAGAGAGATGGTAGACCGTTTCCAAAGAGGCGGTAGAAGGGGTCCATGTCCATACACTGTAAAATAAGAGTTACACATTTAAAAATAAAGGAGGTGCAAATCAGCTCCAAGGAAGGTTCTTTGTGAATACAACTTGTGAACATCTTTTCTTTTCTTGATATTCTTCCGGTACAGCCTCCAAGTGGTTGGGTCCAAGTCTTAAGGATGTATTAGCCTCGATCCACAGTGTAGAACACAGTCTAGAGACCTGACAGGATAAGCTAGGAGGATTCCTCTCTACAAGAATCTTGGAGCTGGGCTCCAGAGCAAATGACAGCGAGTAGGGAGCTTGTCTGCCACGCAGCCTAGCATGATTCTATCCCCAACACCTCATACAATCCCCAAAGTTTCCAGGTCTAGCCAGGAGTATTCCCTGAGTGCAGAGCCAAGAATAAACCCTATGCACAGGTGTGTCTCCCCCCTACCCCCACTCCCAGTCAAAATAAAATCTTGGAGCTCATGATCATGAACAGTCCAGAAATGAGTCCCAAAGTATCAAGGAGAAAAAAACCACTAATGGGGTTTTTAAGTACTGGGGTTAATTCTGCCAGTCTGCAGAGCCACTGGTCAGAGAAATGAGAACTCTGAGTGGGATCTCCAAATGCTGGCTCCAGATGAGAGATTGGAACACTAGCAATCTGCCTGGACAGCCACTGTCAGGCTACCTGGCTGGCTGGAGACAGTGGCCAGGGCTCTTGTGAAGGGGTGTTGCCTTAGAGTGACACAGTCATAGCAGGCTTTCAGAGACAAGGATGGCCCCACATTTTCTAAATGGCAGTGCTTTCTTGGTTCATTATTCAAAATGAACTGATTATTCATCCCCAGCTTGAATTACCAGCTAAATAGTATTTTCCTGCTGAGTGTACATTTGTAATGCTATCCATTTCATCCTGCATGATAGCATTACATTCCAGGGGCTTCAGCTACCTATTCTTTACTATCTATAGATGATGCGTGGGTGTGCTGATTGCATTTTAAAAACAAGAGTTTGTGTATCTGATGGATCTGGAAATAATCAGTAACTAAGGTAGCAGAGGGGGAAAACCCAGCTCTTGATGAGTAATTTTAAAACTGTGAATACTTCACAGCTTGATAGATTCCCAGGGAAGGACTCCTACAGTCAGTGACTCCCAAAATGCAACTGGGCCAGCAGGTGTTCCTTTACAGGGACCTGAGAACCCCCTCCCCATCCTTCCTCTGACTTACTGAGCAGCATCTGATGCCCACTAGACCACAGTGAGCAAGACCTTTGCCATGAACCATCCAGAGAAGCCAAATCAGATGACTTTATCAAGCCCCAGATGTCCTGGCTCTCGCACTTATGAAGTCTCCCCCATCCCCACCCCAAGGGCAGAGCTTCAGGTGTGGCTGGATCCAGGAACAAGAACCCTGTTTTTAGGTTCTGCTGTGATGCGCTTTGCCTTGCCTCCCCATTCAGGCAGTGTGACTGCTTTGTCCTGATGGGAGGGCTTTTGCAGCTGGAGACGTTCCCTGCCTTCTCATTTCTCGAGTAAAAAAGGCTCTCTTTGCACAAAGACCTGCTCTGGAGTCAGGCTAGTCCTGCTCAGGCTCCACACCAAAGTTCATTGGATACATGAATTGGACATTGGTGGCGACCATGTCCTCAGTATCTTTGTCTTGGCCCCTTGCCTTCCTCCAGAGCTATGGGTAGGTTCTGCTCCACCCAGGAACGCATGGATTGCATGGTGGGGGGGGAGTGGTTCCTCGGGGAGAATAGAGATGCTATTTCCAGTCAGAGGAGGAAAGCGGCTGGGCAGGCAAAAACAACAGATGTCCACCCGCCAGCTTCTCAGTTAACTATTCGCAGAAGTCCAAGAGCCAGTTCCATCCAGAGAACAGACAGGGAGCCCGAATTGACTGATTTCACTCTTGATTTTTTCCCCCTCAGGGAGAGGTTGGCCACTGTTTATGGGTTTTTTTTTTGGAAAAAGTTTTTTCTTCATTTTTCTTTTGGGGACCACCCCTTGTGTGGTGCTTGGGGGACCCGGGTTGGGTTCCTGCATGCTCCAGTCCTTGGAGTCTCTCTCTGGCCCCTTACAGGCTTCCTTTTACATGAGCTGGCTACTCCTCCCCTCTCTGCACCCTACACCCACCATGTGCAAGCTGTCTCATACCTGATGGAGGCATGAGTTCCCAGGCCATGGACAGATTGGCCGAGAGTCTTGCTTTGTCACTGGCTGGGACTCAGGGTCTTTGAGGGCCCTTTCTGCTCTGACTTGAGTATTGCGTGCAGTTTCTGGAGGCCAGAACAGGGATCTGCGACTATCATTACATTGCCCATGGGTACTAGCAATGGGAGCCCAATATTCAAGCATTCTTCTGAGAAAGGGCTACTGTCTCCTATCTTCAGGTGCTCCACAGGCTCCTGAGATGTTTCTGGACCATTGGCTGCCTCTTTTCAGGGAGAAGGGATGGGGCAACACTCAGCAGTGCATAACAGTCATTCTTGGTAGTACTTGGATGGGCTGTATGTGGGCCGGGGATTGAATTAGGGCCTGCTGTGTGAAGTCAAGTGCCTTAAACCCTGGACTATCTCTGCAGTCTCCTGTTAGCTGGCTCTTGGGTCTGTCTTACTCCTCTCACACTTGCATCTTGGCCCTGGGCTTTCAGAGATATTTGCCTCTCATCTCTCCACATAATGTTCGAGGAGGTCAAAGCTGGGAAACTCCATTTTTCTCTGTCTTTTACTTCATCTTTCCTTTTCTTTCTCCTTTGCTCTTCTCTTCTCAGTCTTTCTTCACCTCCTTTTTGGGGGCTACATCTGGCAATGCTCAAGGGATTACTTCTGGTTCTGCACTCAGAAATCACTCCTGGTGGGCTCTGGGATCCATATGGAATCTTGGGGATCAAACCTGGGTTGACCATGTGCAAGGCAAGCGCCCTACCTGCTGCATTGTCACTCTGGTCCTCCTTCCCTTTTCACCTCAGACTCTGTCTGACGACTGCAGGGAGCTGCTGGGAGACTCCTAACCCTTTGGTGAATTCCCTGCTGCACTTCCTTTGGGGGCAGTATCGGGTGCAGTGGAGGTTGGGTCTGAGAAGTGAGAGCAGGAGGAGCTGGGAAGAGCCATCAGGGGCTGTTCTCCTTTACCCTGACCTCACACTTCCACCCCAGCCCCCCTTGAGAGACCTGGATATTAAGGGGCACGTGCGGGCTGTCTCCTGAAGAAGGCACTGGCTGGGTTAGGCTGGAAGTGAACTCTGTAACTTCTTGTTCCAGTTTCCTCTGCCCCAGGGTCAGCTGAGAGTTAGCTGTCCCCCTGAGACTGGTGGCATCCCTGGAGGACAATTCCCAAGCAAGGGACGTTGGCCACCTCCTTCCCCTCTTATTAGGACAGAATTGCTTTGCTACGTGGCGAAGGCCCACGGAGCCTCATTATTTTGGGCTTCATTGAGATGCACGGCAGAGCCATCCCCGGTACTTTATGTACTAAACTTAACTCCAGTAATGTATTCAAATCATTCTGAATTTATCTAGACTGAGCATCCTTCTCTCCTCCTCCTCCTTCTCCTCCACAGTTTTTCTTAAAAGAGAGCAAATGTGCTTTGGGAGACAACAGTTTTCAGGGCCACCTAGTCTGCATGGATGACTCCAGGTGGCCCCTTTCTGCCCATTGTGTCCCTTGGACAGTCCCACCCAGTGACATTTGGGGCCTGAGGTGCTTTTCCTGGCCATGTGCTCCCCCCTTCCATGCTGGATGTGCCCTCTCTGGGTATGGGGCAGACACACATGCCTCGTTGGGGGCCATGAAGCTGTGTTGGAGAGAAGGGTAGGTGGGGGGCAGAAGCAGAGGGCCCATAAGAAGGGCGCCTGGACTGCAAAGTGGAAGCCAGTCCTCATCCTCATCCTAACATTGAGGGAAACCTGGGAACACCCTTTCCTCTTTGCTGGACTTCAGATTCCTTGAAATGAAGACCCAATGTGGTGAGGGGGGTACCTTTTGAGCTGGTTCAGTAGATGGGGGACCTTACAGGGCCCTTGAGGTGGTCCAGAGACCTCTAGCAGTGTGTCTTAGTTTGTTCCCTTCTGTGCACTTTCAAAGGGCTCTTGTTCAGTAGGGCCTGAGTTCTGGTGCATTTATACAGGAACCCAGATCAAACAACGAACCTCTGTTCAATGCCTGGTATCACTCAGGCCCTGAGGAGGGATTTGCAGGGAAGAGGAACTACTGGAGATGGTCTGTCACCTGCAGAGATCCCAGTGTAGTGATGTTGGGGAAGACCAGCCCAGCCTGCTGGAATTGCCTGGCACCTATCTAACCTCTAGGAGGGGCACTGGGAGAGGAGAAGCAGAAGACAAGGGGGTCACAAAGAAGCCAAAAGCTCTTGAGCAGCATGACCCCGATTGTGAGACTTGGTAGTGGCTGTACTCTGGGTTTAAACACTCAATTCTGCCTGCTAGAAACTTAGTGCATGACCTGGGATCTGGTCCACCAGGAAACCTGAACGTAACTGATGAGCCAAGACATCTCCCAGGCTGCCCTCCCTCTGAAGTTGACAGCTGATTCTTCAGAGTGCTTGTGGTGATACCTTCAATAGCTTTGATTCCCTCACTTTTTACTGGTTTCATGGCCACATGGGAAAGAGCCCCCCTCCCCTCCAATTGATAGGAGGAGACGGCACCCAGTTCTTCCTCCCTCCTGGGTGGAACCACAAGTCTTCCTGCAGTTTATTTCTTGCTCAGTCTAACTTGGCTCTGACTGAAGATGTCCACTGAGGACCTCACACTCCCTCACCTTGGGATGTTCTATGGTGTAGAACAGTCATACCCCTTCCCTCGTACCTAAACTTTTCTGACTGGGTCCTAAAAAGGGCCGATAGGTTTGATCTCAACTAGGAGGTTCTGCACCATCCAGAAGAGGCCAACATCCTGCCTGCCTAGAAAATAGGACCTGGATCCTCTCTAGCCAAGAGTCTTTTCCTGTTGGCTCCCCAGAGCTCAGGCAGAGCTTGAGCCATTCTCTAGTCAAGGAGCCACTAGTAAGTCAGAGGTGCTTTGATACATTGAGATGACAGTTTTGCTCTGCTGTCTCTCCAACAGAGAGGCTTGCTTTGCCGGCCATGAGAGTGCTACAGAAAGAAGTTCTGTATGCTCACCATTAAATAAAATTTTATAATGAAAATTTTGTCTTATGAAGGTGAAACTTTGAGAACATATTAGAATTCCCATTTTTCTATGCATAGCCATCGAATGACCTTCCTATATGGCCACATAAAGTATAGATTTAAAGTTAAATGATCCAGTCAAGTCATTTAACATTTTCTTTAAAGAGTAATTTCTTCCTTAACTACGGATGTTTACATATGGTTTTCTTTTGGTATTTACCTTTTAAGAATTGAAGAAAAACTGACATTCTTTTTTGGAACTGTTTTTTAATAGCCTTTGTTTATTTTTAATATGTGGCGTTCCAGGCCCTTGCTCTAATGATTTTTTTTCACACTGCATTGATAATTAAATTCATTCATTTTCCCAGCTGCACAATTCCTTTAAATAAAAAGTTATGGGTAATAACACCTCTTACGTTCAACATACAGAGGAGAAAAGGGCATAGGGGAACTTTCCATGGAAAAGAACCGTGTGGACCTCGGGTCACGAATTAAGGTGAACTCGTGTCAAGGCTTTCCGGGTCTGGAGTCTTGATTCAGTGATAATGGGTGGGTGGAGGAGGACGCCTTCGATCTTCGGATATCGGAAAATATGCATTTCACCCCTTATTATTCATCAAGCTATAATTTATCTCTGTCTATCTCTTTCAGATTTTTAGTTCATAATTTGCAGTAATCGTGTCTTCAAAGGTACTAAAAGTGTTGGTTTCTCTGTAATGATTGGAGACTGCTTGCATGCGGTTACCAACTTGCACATATATAAGAAAGGCAGTAAAGGGAGCTGAGATATTTAGTGGCAGGAAAAGAACCATGTAGATTTGTGAAAATGTAAAACCGTGATCATGGAAGAGGTTCTTGAAGTAATGAGAGAAATGCTTCCTCCCTGGGCTGGTGATTCACTTGTAGCTTCTGTAATTTCATGGATGCTATAAGGATTTGGTTTTTACACATTTTAATTTAGTCCAGAGATGTTCCTATTTTAATTATCCATACACAAGGGCACAGTATCTTTCTACGGTTATTGCTATATGTTACATTTATATATAGCAATAGCAATTTGAAAAAAAAACCAACAAAATGCTTTCACCTAGATGACCAGAGGGTTATACTCATTTGTTTTAATGACACTAGATGGACCTTTGCATTCTTAAACAGGATTTGTAAGTCCACACAAAGCACTCACGGATGTGCACACATTACACACGCGAGGCAGAGGGTCTGTTCCATGTCCCTTCTTCGGAGGGGTACTGGGTGCATGGACGGAGCCCCCAAACAGTAATGCCCAGAGCCCCTTGCTTTCTTTGCTTGTGGAAAATAGAGGGCACAGAATCAGGGAACTTGAGAGCAAATTGATTTCCACTGAGCCTCAGCGATCACATTTCCATATAGAAAAACCCATTTGGAGAAATGTGATATTTAAACTATTGCGTTGGGCTCAATCTGTAGATGTTAGCAAGAGAGAGGAGAGATAAAAATATGGGTGATCTATACAATAAAGACATGCAAAAACATATACCCAAATATATTTAAACGTACTTATAAAAAGAACAATCTGAGGAAAACAGCCATTGGCAGAAAACCACAATTTAAATCCCCCAGCTCGTGGGCTATGTGCTCTGTGCGAGTATTTCCAGAGCAGGGGCAATTCTGCCATCCTCCATGAAGCCAGCATAGCAGTCGGCAGCCCCACTTAGACAAACACTGTGCTCAGCTCCAACCAGCCGCTTTCAGAGGGCAGCCCTGCAGGAAGGCCTGAGAGACATAGAGAAAGACCCAGGAAGGCCCCTGAACCCTTCTAAATGATCCAAACCCAGAGATGGACCCCCCACATCCGCCAGGGAAAATCCCACTCAGGTGTTGCCCAGCTTCAGTATCCTGACCTTTGTCCCAGTTGACTGGCTAGTCCTATCCAACAGGATGCCACCAGGCTGGGGCCACGGGAGGAATTCAAGACTTAGAGGAGGGATTTATATCAGAGTACAAAATAATCTCGAGGTGCATCATCTACCTGCAGAGCCCTGTGAGTTAAGGGAACTATGACTTGGTCCCTAACGTTTGATAATTGGGGTTTCTGGCATCTTTGGAGTGCATGGAAGTGCTGGAGGTCTGGGCACTGCTCCAGGTCTGCCCCCTCTCTCACAGGCCCTCCTGCTGCTACAGGGCTTTGAGAAACCCTGGGGTCTGTTTGGAGACTGGGCTTCCTGACATCTGGGGTGTTTTGGCCTTTGCCTGGCCAGTTCCTTCTGACCTCTTGTGTGGCCAGTCCTGACTAGTTTGCAGTGCTACCTGGGCTGGGCAGTGTCCTCCACATGGCTCAGAGGTGACCCACAGAGACCATGTTCCATCAGCCCAGAGCCATCCACAATCCTAAGACGTGCTGTTCCCCACTTTTGCAAGAGTGCAAAGGCTCATGGGTAAGGGATTTGCCATACATCCAACTTCTGTCTGCATTAGCTAGTGGGGGCTGGTTAGCTCTAGGCCAATACTGCAGGACCAGTGCCAGCTCAGCACTTACAGAGGTGGGCTCTGAAATCACACGTGGAGGCAGGGATTCTCCAGCATTGTTGTTTCAGTACTTGCATTGCTTGCTTCCCAGGGGGTGATAAAGCATGTGTATCTGTGTCTATCTGCATGTATATCAGTGTGTTTCTATGTGTGTATCTGTGTGTGTATTTATGTGTATTTGTGTATCTCTGTGTGTATGTGTATGTACCCTATATGTATATCTGTGTGTATATCTATGTTTTTGTGTGTATCTGTGTATATCTTTGTGTGTGATCTGTGTATACATATGTGTATTTGCGTGTATCTGTGTGTATCTATGTATATGTCCATGTGTGTATCTGTGCACATCTATGTGCTTTGGAGTGTATCTGTGCATATTTGTGTATTTGCGCATATCAGTGTGTATCTGTGTATTTGTGTATATCAGTGTGTGTATTTGTGTGTATTTGTGTGTCTACCTATATATGTCAGTGTGTATATTAGTGTGTATATTTGTGTGTAGATCTGTGCATATTTGTGTATCGGTGTGTACATCTGTCTGTGTCTGTGTGAATCAGTGTATGTGTGGTCTATATGTGTGGATCTGTGGATCTGTTGAGGAGATCACAGTGAGAGCTCCATCAATTCTGTCAGTGACTTTCACCAGGGGTTGAACTGCAAGAGTGTAGGCAGCTCTGTGTGTCCGTCCCTCAGCTGGGATGCGTCCCCAGGTCCTGCTTACTGTCATTCTCCTCCCTGGACAGGGAGTTCTGGGGACCGGGGCTTGTGTCCTTTCATCTCTGCACCTCCCGCATGGATGTAGGGAGCTGATGCTGACCACATGCCCAGCCAGATGGAGGAGGGGTTGCTCTTCCTTCTCTTGATCTGGAGGAAGAGGCTGCAGAGGCTGGCCTGGCCGGGTGGTTAGAGAAGCATCCTGGGCTGGAGGATGTGGACCACGAGGGCCATAGGCCCTGGACCTAGCATTGGGTCTGAGTCCTGACCTTGATGCTGCCCCCTTCTCAGGTGGTTCCTTTCGTGAAAGGGTCAGGCAGAGTTTTAGAGTCTGTCACTTCTTTTCTCCCCCCTCCCCTGCTGCCAGGCTGACCGGAAGTGCCATCTTCCAGTGAGAGGCTACCCAGCCTGAACTGGAGGACATGTCTTCCTGGCCAGTAAGGGCAGGGGCTAGAAAGCCTTTCTGGTCTGCCCCTTTGGGGCAGGGGAGATTGGTTTCAACAGGCTCCCCAATCAGCCTACAGAAGAATGGCGTTGGAGTAACTCTGAGTGATGAAAGCGTAAAGGGCTAAAACTCTCTAAGGAGCTTTAGGGGGAGACAGTGTTGTTCTCAAATGTCTGGATTGGGCCTCATGCAGCTGGACTGAGACAAAACAAAAGGGAAAAGACTAGTTCTGGATGGCCTAAGAGGAACCAAACGATTCTGATTACAGGTATCAGAGGGGGAGGAGGCACCCCATTACCTTTTGCTCAAAGTCAGGTGGCAAGAGAAGGTGGAAAGAATGTTTTTTATTTCCTTGAGCAGTTCAAAAATGTTGTTGTATTGTATTATTTTTTTAAAGTTTATTTTATTGGTCACAATGCCATACAGTTAGAAGGCTGTTCATGATTGGGTTGCAGTCACACACTGTTCCAACACCCATCCCTCCACCAGTGCACATTTCCCACCACCAATGTGCCCCTTTGCTCTCCTGCCACCCCCTACCCCCATATCCCAGCAGGGTGGAGAGAATGTCTATGGCAGGGGTGACCCAATCAGAGGGCGGAGTGGGGTGAGTATAGCAGTCTGGGCTCAGTCTGGGCTGGACTCCTCAGATCAGGTTCTGACTTTGTGGGGGGTAGGGGGCGCCTTTCAGGATGGCTGGAGGAGACGTGCCGGTCAGTCTGCTGTCACTGCCCACCTTCCCTCACTCCCTACAGGTTATCCTGGGGTTGGTACATTCCAAGTATGTTCTGCTCGGTGCTCTCAGGAATTTCATAGCTCTATTTTTTGGTTGGGGGTGGGTGGGTGTGTACACCTGGCTGTGCTCAGGGCTTCCTCCTAGCTCTGTACTCAGGGATTACTTCTGGCTGGGATATCAAGGATCAAACCTTGCAAGGCAAGTACCCTAACCATTGTTCTACCATCCAGCCCAGAGTTTGTAACTCTTTTCATTTGCCATGCCTCCCCTCAACACACAAAGATCAGACTGTAGCATTGGCTGAAGAGCGCTGTTCACCCCAGGTGCCAGCAGAGGCACCAGCAGAGGCAGTGCCCAAGGAACTCTTTCTGCCACGGGCTGGTGAGGGCAATGTTGATCCTTTGAGGTTCTGCAGCCAGGATACTCATGGAGCTGGTCTTACTGCCAAGGGACTTGCCTGAACTTGAAGCAAACACTGAATTCAGATAGTTTAGAGGTAGCTGGAGCTTCCGACTGCTGAGTGATAGGATTTTCTGAAATGGAAAACGCTCAGCGTTCCCCTCCCTGTCTGCTTATTTCACACAAACCTGCATTTAGGGGTTCTTGGCTGTCTACTTGGTAACTGTCTCAGCAGCAGCCTGGCCTCAATGTCTTGGACTTGTCTGTATAATGGTTTGCTGTTAAAGTGGCCAGAGAGCAGTAAGAAAAGGCTTGACAAGACTCAGATCTATGTGCCTGGACGCTCACACCTGAAGCTTATCTCCATTCAGGAGTGGGGTTAACCCAAGCATCTCAGGTATTTTTTAGGGATTCTTTAAGAAGAAGAAAAAAAGCAAGAAAATAGCAAATGAGATGCTTTATCAGAAATGACCTTACTTGTAGGAAAACCTCAATTCTTTCCCATTTATAGAGATGGATTATTTTTCAGCACCCAGACGAGACTGGGAAGCATTCAGGCAGGTCAGGATGCCTGAGACGGGCTTGCCTATGTTCTTTCCGTGTGAATGAATATCCATTGTGCCTTTATTTGTATAGGGAGGGACCTGGAGGGAAGGACTCCAAGTTCTAGAGAGAGGATCCTTGTTCTGGAAGGAACTTTTCTTTCTACAGCAAGAGCCCCATGTGCTTAAGTATCAGGTATTCTTTTCTAAAACCCTGAGTGTCTCCTACCAGTGAAATGTCCAGTGGGAGACCTGTGGCGAGGTGCATCATGTCTGGGCATCAGCAGCTTCCCGAAAGACCAGGCAGGAAAAGGAAGTTCCTTTCTTTTCTTCTTCCTGGCAGAAAAGAGTCATTTGATGGCCACAGTCTTTCTGAAAGCCAGCAGTGCTCTGGCAATCTTACATAAATATAGATTAGATTTTTTTTATTAGCTTCACTGTTTTTAAGCAGGAGCATTATTATTTTACAAGGTTTTCCTATCCCTACGAAGTCTTTTTTCATTCTCACAGAACTTGGTCTCACAGAAGTTGGTGTCAAAATTGTTAATCCCCACTTACCTGTGAAGAGGACATTATTATTATTATTATTATTATTATTTTATTTTTAAAAACTTGGGTTCCTTTTTAAGCAAAACCTTAAAATCTCTCTCTTTCTCTGGCAGAGAATAACATTCTTAATAGGTGAAGATAAATGCTTTGTCATTCTCACAAATATTCCAAACCAGACCAACAGACATATTCCAAATAGATTTCAAAGAAAAAAAAAAGAGAGGGAAGAGGAGAGGGACGAGAGAGAGAGAGAGAGAGAGAGAGAGAGAGAGAGAGAGAGAGAGAGAGAGAGACTTGCAGCTGTGCCAAAGATTTTTGGGCACAAATATTCTTTTCATTCCTTTGCATGATTTTGATAAAATTAGGTCAAAGAAATGTTCATTTGAAAACAGTGCTTTGTCATATTATCTACAACACATGTCTAGCAAATTTATGAATCCAGCATTCATCGGCGTGAAGTCCCGAGCCCTAATGAATGGTTTAGACAGCATTGTCATCAATTTCCGCAGGTGCAGCTGAAGCAATCAGTCACTTCAATCAAAAGCCTCCATCAACTTGCGTGGCGCTGTCATTTTTACACTCGGATTGCTGAAATTAACAGAAACGATCCCTCCCTAGACGCCTTTACACCCCTCCCGCCTTTGGGTGGTGCTTTTGAGCAGCGGTTTGCTGCAAGCTGAGCTGCAGATTTCACCACAGCCCGCTCTCTCTCTCTCTCTCTCTCTCTCTCTCTCTCTCTCTCTCTCTCTCTCTTTCTCTCTCACTCTCTTTCTCTCTCTCTCTCTCTCTTTTTCTTTTCTTTCTTTCTTTCTTTCTTTCTTTCTTTCTTTCTTTCTTTCTTTCTTTCTTTCTTTTCTTTCTTTCTTTCTTTCTTTTTCTTTCTTTCTTTCTTTCTTTCTTTCTTTCTTTCTTTCTTTCTTTCTTTCTTTCTTTCTTTCTTTCTTTCTTTTCTCTCCTCCCTCCCTCCCTCCCTTCCTTCCCTCCTTCCTTCCCTCCTGCCTTCCTTCCCTCCCTCTCCCCCCTCTTTCCTTCCTTCCTTCCCTCCCCTCCCTCCCTCCTCCTCCCTCCCTCCTTCCTTTCCTCCCTCCCTCCCTCCCTCCCTCCTTTTCCCTTCCTTCCTTCCTTCCTTCCTTCCTTCCTTCCTTCCTTCCTTCCTTCCTTCCTTCCTTCCTTCCCTTCCTTCCTTCCTTCCTTCCTTCCTTCCTTCCTCTTTCCTTCCTTCTTCCTGGTACTGCAGCAATAAAATTGCATGTGCATTTTAGCATACCTCTCAAGGCAGGTAAAAGAAACAAAAGCAAATTTCTGCAAAGTAAAGACAGAACTAGGCTTGGCCACTGAATGTGGTGGCTGAAGTAGGACCTGAGTCTGCATGAAAGGAAAGGTATCCCAGAGTCCAAGACTTGGAGCTCCAGCACTTGTTCCCTGCTCTGTGCATGCATGACTTTACTCTGTACTCTGAACTTTGAACTCTGTACTCTGAACTTTGGAACCTTTGCTTTACGAGATGAGTTCAGAACCGTATGACCTGATTCCTCTCACCTGGTGGTTCTTGTGAGTTTTACTTTTTGCTTGCTCCCTGGGGAACTCTTCAGCAGTTCAGGCTCTCTGGGTGTGGGAAAGGTGGGGAGGGTTTATTTATTATAATATGGTGAGGAGAGTTAGCTTCCTACCTTTGCACTGGCCGAACTGCTTCTCAGAGGGTTAATAGCATCTTCAAAGCCCCCTCACCAGTTTTAAAAAGATTCCTGAAAGATCCTGATGGGGAAGCTCTGCTTCTTAGTTCATTGAAAAATGACGTTGCTTCTCCAACTCCATAGGCCAGAAAGGGCTTCGGTAGTATTAGCCATCTGAAAAGAAGCTACTTATGCCTAGGACGAGCACGCTGTCCAGATCCTGGGAACCCAGCAGGTGCTTTCTAAATCTTTTAAAATATATGGACGGACAGAAAGCACTTAGCATTCCTCCCTCCATGATGAATAGAGTTAACCTTTGTAGTTTGCCAAAAGTCAGTAAGTTTTTTCTTTCCCATTTGTTTCGTTAGAACCAGGACTCAAAATGCAGGTACTACCAGGCCAACTCACAGGGTCTTGACCTTTTTCTTTTTTTTCTTTTCTTTTTCTTTTTTTTTTTTTTGCTTAACAGGAACAGTTGAGCTAGTTGTAGCAGCTGGTAAGAGACATGTTAATATTAACTTATTAAAATCATTGGGCTGCTTTTATTGGCAGCAGCACTTGAAATTATTAATCTGGCTTTAAAAATATTTAGGTGTCTTTCCCTTGCAGATGTCATTAACAGTCAATTACCCCAACATTTCTGTTAGAAAAATGCACATGGTTTCTAAAGAATGCAAATTCTAGGACTAGAATAAAAATGTACTTTTAAATAACTCGTTGTGTCACTTTGCAAATAGCTTTGATGGAGAATTCCTGCTGCATAAAGTTGAAGCTACATCCGTGTCATTCCTACCTGCGTTTATGATGCCTTCCCTGAGAGAGCAATTAGGGGCTGGAGGAGGCTGGGTAGTTCTGGCTCATATTTGAGGCTACACGTGTCTGCCGCTAAAGGGGAAAAAGGCCTGTGATCATCCGTGGATAGGAGGGAAGAATTCCAACAGCTCCCACCTTTTAGACACTTGATAAAAAATTGCATTGGGGGTGCCAGAGAGTCTCTTGGGGGTAGCTTTTCTGCTGGGAATGAAAGCTCTTTGCAGAAGCCAGTCTTGCCGCAGGAAACCTTGGCCCAGGCTCTCTTCGGTGAAGTTTAAAGTTAAACGGTCCTGTCTGCTGTTTCTCTTGTTTGTGTCACTTGTAAAGGTCTTTTGAAATGCACCATTACAGTTTCCTTTCAGTTTATTGCAACAGAGTTGAAACTAGCCAGTGTGGATTTCAGTGACCCCTAATTTCCTGTAAGGAAGGGCCTATATGAAGCGGGTCCTTTTTATTTATTTATTTACTCTTTTTTAGTTAGCCAACTGGAAAACATTTGCTATCTATCAGTCTCAATGTAGCTGCAGATCTTGTAATAAAGGTGAAGTGGGTTGGATGCCCATAAATCAACCAAATGGATATAAGGGAAAGAATCAACAAGGACGTGTACCATCAAATATAGTATAATCTTAAAAGAGGTGCTTTGTGTTGTGTGCATTTTAATAACCTACTTCCCATTACGCTGCTTGTCTGTCTTAGAGAGAAAGCAACTATTTCCATATTTGATCTTACCCTTTCCTCTTCCAATTCAAAAGAGAATTTCTCTCGTTTTTTTTGTTATTTCCTTTCTAAAAAAGAAAGGAATGAACCTTGTTTTTTTGTCCCCCCTCCCATATGTGTGGTTAGGAGATAGCAACTTGCTTTGACTAAGCATGCAAAATGTTTTATTAATCAGAGCAATAGAGTAGAAATGAAAGCACTACGTCTTTAAAAGCGCCTGGGCGCCAGGTACACGGGGAAATGGATAAAACCGTTGACCAAGCACAATGTAAGTAGACAAATGTCTTCTCATTGTGTGATGCGTGAAGGCCGTGATAGATGGCTTCTAACAACAAAGCGTGGCCACTGAGACAAAATTAGTGTTGTTTTAATTACCAGTGTCTGTAATGTTCTCTATCCATAACTGCCTGAGAGGGAGCAGTGCGCAGGGTCAGAAGGCAACCCGGCCGACACTAGCATGGGAACCTCTCCTCCACCCCCTGGTTACCAGCAGGGGCTTAAAAAGAAAGTTGAATGCTCCACTTGAAACAGTTACTGGTGCAAAAAGGAAAAAAAAAAGTGGTTTCTTGTTTAAGAGAAGGACCTTTATCTTTTTCCTTTCAAAGTGAAGTAACCAGCAGATCTTATTAAATGCGATTTGGAGGTCAGAGGAATGGGCAGAAAATGGAACTGGCCTTGGCATTCTTCACTGCAAGTTTACACTCTTGGAGCTGTGTTTTTTGTCAGTCACAAATAGCATTATGACACTAATAGGAAGGAAGATTCTTTATTTTTGAAACCTCCTTGAGCTGAGATGGGCCACTCTTCAGACGTTAGTAAGTGTGTATATTGTGAAGATGAAGTACCCTTTACTTTCTCAGCTTGCGGGAGATGAAAGATAGGCCAGCTTTTGAAAATGGCCATGCGTGGCACATGCTATAAATGAGCAGGGAAAGCAATCGAGCTAATAGATTACAGTAATTATCCAATCTTTGGCTAGTTTGTATTGGCAAACTATAAATACAGTACACATTAGAACAAGGTGCTTACAGAATGTACATGAAAGGTCATTGTAATTTGCAAGTCGCTAGTCATTAGAATATGCTAAAAACCATTGCTTCAGGGCTCAGATTTTAATGATGAATACATTGATTATTAAGTAGCAGAGGAAAAATGTACAAGAGCTGCTGTGGTGTAATGATAGGTCGCTTTATTTTGGGAAGGAAATCAACTCAGCTCAGAATGCATGCATTGAGGAATATAATTGCAGTGAGGAAAATTCCTCAGAGGAGCTTGGCACATATTAAAAGCAAAAACTTGAGACATGTTTGTGATAAGATTACTAATAAATCTCTGGTAAGTCTTAGACTCCTGACAATAATACAGCAACAGAGTACTTCATCTTCTCCCAGCTTTAGAATTTAAGATCAGTCACAAACAATCTAAATTACGACTGATGCTAGGCAGATGCAGCGCCGGACCACGCTGCTCGTCATCAATCTCTCGTTCCTTATATGCAAATTAAACTCCATTTTAAAAGATAATTTTTCACATGGTGATCGCCTTTATTTGCGGAATGCTGGTGATTTTTAATGGGGAGAAAGACACACACACACACACACACACACACACACACACACACAAAGCCAGGCTCCAGATTGGGGAATGATTTCGTGCAAGAGGGGCAGGAGAAGCCCAATCCGGAAGCTGTGGGTGGGGCCCCGCCACCAGCTGTGGAGCTGAGTGAGACACCACGGTTAGGCTCAGCGGCTTTGGCCTCCGGAGCTCTGTCACTATGTTCCCTGGGGGACCCTCTGTACCACAAGACACGACACGTGACCCTTCTGTGACAGAGAAGGGCCGCCTGCCCTAGGACTGACTCTGTTCTAAGTGTGCCTGGCACCCCATAGCTGGGCTCTCCTTGTGGGTGTGAAGTCTCCCTAGGACTTGCAGCGCATCTGTTTTGAAGAAGAAAGTCCGTGCGCTGGTGGAGCTATATCCCGTGCGCTGCCAGCAGACTTTTGTTTGTTGATTTACAGGGTGGGATGAAGCAACTCTCTCTGAGTCCTGATAGCTAGGGTTAGGGGTGGGGGAGGGTTTTCCAGTGCTTGTTCCTCCTACTCACAGGCCATTCTCTTAAGAGCGTGGATACTGCCAGAGCCTTTGGTGGGAAACTTGGGGAGAATAAAAGAGTTTGGAGGTGTGGAGCCTTTTCTGAAATCTGATTCTGCTAGATTTATGCCTGAGGTTTATAGGAAACTTTCAGCTTCTTGGGTGGAGCCAAGGGGCAGAGGACCTCCTTGTGTGGAGGCCTCTAGGCCTCAGGGGAAATTGGTTGGCTTTGATCTGGCCTTTGAGCAATGCAAGGGGACTGCCACACAGACCCCGACCCAAGCCTGCAGCTGGGCAGTGGCTTATGTGGGATGGTTTCATTCTTCACGCGCTTCCAGAGAAATGCCAAGAGAAAAATGGTCATGGGCTCCCTTCTTTAGTGGCACTGGACAGAAAATCTGTGGCCAATCAGAAACTGGGCAGCACCTGCTCCTCCCTGGTTCTATGGGGATGGGCTGTTCACTTAGCTGTCCCTTACTTTTTGGTAGGTGGCAGATCTAAGGAGTGTTGTGAGGTCTGTATTTGTGCTTCTCTTTATTTATCTGCCATTCAGTTCTACCCTTCGTGTAAGCGGCAGCACACACACACACACACACACACACACACACTCATTCTTCCAGTTAACAGACTTAGAATCCAAGGGTTAGTGGTGCCATGACCACACACCAGGGCGGAAGGGGCTGGGCTCCAGGGCCAGCATCTGAGAAGCAGTGGAGACACAGCCCTCTGGGCATGTGACTGTGTGTGTTTTCATCAGCCTGTGCATTAAGTGGCAACACAGCACAAGGGAAAGAATATAAATATGTTTTACAATTCTCAGCTTCCTATCAGAAGAATACTTCCTGAGTGGATGTAAATTTACAACAGGTGCTTATCAAATGTGAAAATGCTTGCAAATCAGAAACCAACTTTAGGACTGGAAGCATATTTCAGGATGGTTCTTGTAAGGGCTGGCTGAATGCGGAAGAATAACGTGTATCCTCTTTCATTTCTCCATGAAGCGCTCTTTCTCTGATTTGCCACGGGGAAATGATGACGCTGAGTCTCAGATTCTGGTGTTAAGATGCAGATTTGTTTAATGAAACCCATATTTACCATTGGGGTACAAATACAGCCAACATACCCTAAATTCACAGGAGAGACCTTTATTTGCAAAAGAACCGATATTTTCATTGAGTGTTTCTACTAGAAGGCAGGCATTTGTTAAACATCGTTGCAGCATTTGTAATGGATCCCTTTTTTAACTGTCGCATTCTTATGTCTAGAAGGTGCCTTTTCCCCATCAACTGAAGGAGGGCTTCTTTTACTGCCTTGCCTGCCCTAAATAGGGAATTCCTTCCTATAATTGGGCTTTGTGTTTTCTTTCCCCTGGATTGCACTTTTTTTTTCAGCTTTGAAATAGTCTCCACCCCTTTGCCCCCAAATCTTTAAGGTTTGCTTGCAAGATGTACTTGTTGTGCAGGGAGTAATTAGCCTGTTACCGAGATATTAATTAACATGTTGGAAATGTTTTCTTTATTAATGAGAAATTCACACATTCTATTTAAATTAATTTGTATAGTTTAAAATTAATTTATCGTGGCCTTTGATGACCTCAAATCTACTAAGACAAAACCGGAGTATTGTACTAACTGTTAAACCATTCATTAAACATTTTATGCAAATAGTGTTTGTTTATAAACAAATTAACTGCAAGGATTTTCAAAACAGGTGCTGTGTTGTGAATGCGTACTAAATGATGTGGTACTGAAAGAATTAATTAGACCTTCAGATGTAATTAGTTGCAATAATTTGCGTGATTAGCGGCTTGGTTAAGAAGTAAGACACACACATTGTAATGCATGGGAGAGTCACTGTGGTGGTTTGCCTTTCACATGGCGAGGAAGAGCCTTCTCCTTGTTTAGGGAATTTTTCAAAAAATTGCTGACCTAGCTGGAGTTAATTGCCAAGTGTCCTGTGGGGGAAGTGTTGTTGTTGTTGTTGTTTTCCCTCTTTCTCCCCCAGCTTCTTCCTATATGTAGCCACTGGATGCACTGCTGTTTGTTCGCACCTTTATGAATTTTTTAAAAGAGAGAGTTGTTAACCCCAGATCTTTCCATTCCCAGAGGAAATGACGACACTTAACACTCTGAGGGTTAAAAAGACAGAATACAATTATTATAAGCCAAATGAAACATGCCCTGCATGGCCAGACGGGCTGTTATCGCTCCGGGAATAGCAGCAGTCATTTTTTGACACGGCGGTGGCAGTGTCTTGCCTGTTCTTTTCAAAGGATGGGCCGCCACTGTAAGCAGTTCCATCTGATGGGCCGCAGAAACTGGTAATTGTCACTGCTGATGGCTTGTTTACACGATGCTGGCCTTCCAGAGGCCAGGCCACGCGGACGCCTGGATCACAGCATTTGTGTGGACTTTTCTGGAGGGCCATGTTGCTGGCAGAGGGTTCTCTCTGTGGAGGCGGGGTGCACCCCCACCATGACCTTCCCTTTGGGAGGTGTTTTTTGTAGCAGGATCTTGTTACGAAGAATAGATCCACATTGCTTTACTCACCGACTACCTATCTCCTTGCTCCCTAATATTCTTTGAGTGCTCTGGGGATACTCAATGATGAACTCACATGAAGCTCTTTTCTGATGGAGCTTTGTGCTCAGCAGAGACACACAGACTGGCTATATTGTTCAGCCGTTTTCAGCACTAACAGAATGGGAAGAAAATCAAAGATCTGATAGGAAGTCAGAGAGAGGAGAAGGCCTAGGTTAAGGCAGCTTTTCAGGGGTTCCAAGGGGGGACCTACTCATTAGCAAGGTTTTCTTCATTTAATTTTGATATAAAAACTATTGTACCTATTACACATGTTAATATATTGGTGTCTGAATGTATTAAATGACACAACAGATGCATAAACCCTCAGCATGGGATCGCCCTGCAAATAGTAACTGCTGAATATAAACCTGTGGCTTGCTTCGTGAAGCCCTTATGAATTGTGTTATATTTTTGACAAGTTTTGGAGAAGTACTTAGATGATTGTATCTCAGTCAAGCCTGCAATTCTTAGTCTGTCTAAGCAGCTGTCATTCATTAGTCAGGAGGGCGTCCTATGCTGAAGGAGATAGGATAGAGGTAGGGAGTTGTGGTGAAGGGAAGGCCGTGTATGTATGATACTTGTGTGTGGTGCTTTGTTATTCCTGAGACCTGTTCAAGTCAGAAAAACTAGAAATAAATGGTGCATGTCCCAAGGTAGATTAGGTTAGCTTGTCCCTCCGCTGTTGTCTGCTTGCATGACTTTAGACATTTTAGACAGATAATGTCTGTCTGCCCCTCTACATATCAATACTCCTTGATGAGAAGGAGAATTCAGAGACAATAGCTTGTGGGTTTCCAATAGACCCAAGTTTCCATAAGACCCCCTCTGAATGTCTTGGTGGTGTTTGATTCAGTCCAGTCTCATTTTCAGCTGTTGTTTGCAAAGCAGTCTTTAAAATAGGCCCTTTTTGGAAGCTGTTTGAACTTGAAACGAAATTAGCATTTGCGTGTCATCCGTAGCCACAGAGCATCACTCTGGGCAGTGAAGGATGAAAAGTCAAAGAATGTGGGCCGCTTGATTAAAATGAGCAATCAACGGAAGTTCTGAAAGATGGATATGTATAGCTGGCCTGTGAATTTATGTGGACTCGATTCCAATTGCAAAGGGACATTTTTCCCCCTCTGAAACTTTTAAGAAATTAGGTTTTAAAGCTGAACTGGGGCACCACTCAACTTAAAGTCAAAGCAATTTGATTTCATGTGGTGCCTTTCCCACCCCAGCACTCTATACTATTGAATCTCAAGAGCTCCTGACTGCAGGAGCAGCGGATGCATGAGACTGAAGAAATGATAAACAGCCAGACCTTTACTCTACCCAAGAGTGAAGGACTTCCCTGTGGGGTTCTAAGGCCTCTCTCCTCTATGCCTTTGCATGTCTAGCCCTTCCTTGGACTGTGCTTTATTTATTTATTTATTTATTTTGAGACATACTTGGTGGTTTTCAGGGCTTACTCCTGGCTCCATGCTCAGAGATCATTCCTGGCAATGCTTGGGGGACCATATGCAGTGCCAGGATTTATACATATGTATAAAGCAAATGCCTTAACCACTGTACTATCTCTCTGAACCCCGGATTGTGATTACTGACAATAATTAATAAGGTCTTAGGAGCTCTTTCCAGAAATTCCATTCTGTCCTGCAAGATTCAACTTGTATAAGGATCCTTTTCCTTGGGGATCAGTCCTCATTCTGCCTATAGAATAACCTTGAAGGCCACATTTTATACAATAAGGATCTGTCTTCCACACACACTTTGAAAGGCAACTGCCCCTTACTGCATCTGTACAGCACCTGTAACATTACAGGGGAGTCACCAGGGTGCAATGAGGCAAAGAGAGAAAGTGTACAAAGTGCCTTGGCATGCAGACTCTTGAGTCTATCAGCAAGCATCCTTGCTCTGCATCCACTTGGGGCAAAGAAAATGAAGTCTACTCTCTTCAAGCAGGTTGTCTCTTCTTTTTTTTAAGAAGGGGGTGTTTCCCCCTCGAGGGTGGGGGGGGTGGGGGTTTTTTTTCTATCTATCTATCTATCTATCTATCTATCTATCTATCTATCTATCTATCTATCTATCTATCTATCTATCTATCTATCTATCTATCTATCTATCTATCCATCTATCTATCCATCCATCCATCCACCACCTCCACCACCCTCCATCCATCCACCACTCTCTTTCTATCTATCTATCTATCTATCTATCTATCTATCTATCTATCTATCTATCTATCTATCTATCTATCTATCTATCTATCTATCTATCTATCTATCTATCTATCTATCTATCTATCTATCTATCTATCTATCTATCTATCTATCTATCTATCTATCTATCTATCTATCTCTGTCTGCCTGCCTGCCTGTCTGTCTGCCCGTTTGTCTGTCCGTCCATCTGTCTGTCTATCTATGTCAGATAGTGTTAAATCTTGTTACGTTGCAATACGATTTCCTATTGGGAACTCAGTCTCTGTCCAAATGCTCCTAAGGATAACCCTTAAGCTAATCTCCTCACTGGTACTCAACTTTGCTGTTCTGAGCCTCAGTTTTCCCCCATGCAGAATAAGCAGTTCTGGGCACGAGAGTTCCTTCCTCACTAGGATAATTTATGAGCTTATATTTGTCTTAGCATTATAGAACCAGTGGATAAAACAGTTCAAGGTATTTCCTCATTTTTTTGCCGTCCTTATATCCTTTATAATTTTTGGTTTCTCATTTATTTTGGGCCATTGTTTTAGAATCTATTTTCTGTATTCAATGTTCTATATGAAAATAGTGCCAAAATAGATGTTGTAGAATAATATGTTGAGTTAAACAAAATTCTATTCAAATATGTGCATAACATAAGAGTATTTGGGGTATAAGAGATTTGAAAGGGTGGGGAGATTCCATTTTTAAAAAGACAGTGTAGCTGGAGATAAGTTATAAAGAAGGAAATATTTCCAAAAAGTTTCCAAAGAAATCCAGTGCCTTGTTCAGGTTTGAGAACCTGGATATAGAAATGGTGACTTCTTGGTGGGAGGACTGGGTGATGCTAAAAATGAAGAAATAATCTGAACTACCACATGATTCATACTAACACTCATCTTCAAAGAGCCATGAGATCTTTAGTAGCTACAAAATATATGAGGCTTCCGTTGAAGTTTTTATTGGAGGGATGCATGTAGGGCTCTATTTCATCTTCACTCAGCTGAAGGCAACCTTGAGGACTGGATGGAAGGAGGTTGAGGTGGGCGGAAAGAGGTCCAAGGCTAGGGATGCAATATTCTCTCAGAAGTGCTTGAAACTTGGTGCGTTGTATTGGCTTATGCAAAAATACAAGAGGCAAGGCAGCCCGCTTGACTGGCATAAGTGGTGGGTGACAGTCTCTCAGCTGCAATGCTCATTAGTCTGGGTGACCTATCTGGGCATCTATTTGATACTGGTCAAGTAAGAAATAGAAGGTCTACTTGCAGGCTTGTTGAGGGAATCCATGCAACAGGCACTCAACAAGGCCCTGCTTATTATCCTTTTGTATCATTCCCCACTGTCTTCCCACACCTTTTCCAGTTGGTGTCTGTCCTTTCCTTGCTTCCTCAACTTCCATCACACTTTGTGGAAGAGCTGATTGCTTTTTAAAAACACTATTGGCAGATTCCATCCAGTTCTTTGGAAGGCTCCTGCTTGAATATTTTCAAAAGAGTATTTTGGAGACACAAAGAAAAAATGAGAGGTGCAAGCAGACTAACATTAAAAAAAGGTTTAATGATAAAACCAAGTCATCTGATATATGTAGGGATGGACTGATCCTGGCTTAAAGATGGGCTTGTGATCAATACTTCTCTGTTCCACCCATGTCAGGGTGAAGCTGTCCATAGCAGTGTCCTCAACAAGTGGTTGGTTTCTGCTTTTGGAAACTCCTATCCACATAAGAGAAGTGGTGATGACCCATTGATTTTCACATGCTTCCCTTTGGGGTCACTCTCAGTGGAATCCATGCCTGATTCTTCCTTCTGCTGGCAAGATAGAAGGGAAGCCAGAAGGAAGTTTCTCTGGTTCCTAAGCATCAGCATATTTGAGTTTGTGTCCAAGGGTAATTGTATTAGGCAACATGCTAGTCCTTCTCTAATAGTCTTTATGAGCCCCAGTGATAAAGTGTGTATGTTCCAATGATTATAGGAATTTTGTTTTCATCTGGTTTTTATATTGCTATAAATATTTTGCATTTACCAAATAAAGTGGTTGCTATGTAGAGATCATAACTTCTGGGACCTAAATTTGCTTCAGATGATAGGCAAATTATAGACTACAATATGTGATCAAACAGCAGTGTGGGAAACTTAAATCGAGTGAGCCCTGAGGACGGAGGCTGCTTAAAACTATGGGGGATGGAATAAATGGGAGTTTTAGCAAAGCTATCGCTGATTCCAGCAGATAAATTATGCTCTGCCTTTTTGTATCTCTTTGGGACTGTACTACATAAATTATGACCAAATATAATTTAGGCTATCAGCCTATATTTCTGAACATCCATCTTGTACATTTTAAGTACAAAATTACCATTTTGCAGAAGTATAAAATTGAGACAAATTTTTTTCCATCTGTGCATTTAACTTCTGCATACTTTATAGCAGCTAAAAGGGTTCGAGAGGACCTCATTACCATCCAGTGGGGACGTTAGCCCCGTGACTATATAACTGTATTAAGATCTACATAAACGGGAATAAAGTTCGAGGGACAGTAGAAGTGGAATTATATATTCTTTCTTAAATGGAGATGTAACTTTTATATAAAACTGCTCATCTCTGCTTTTCTGAATAAGAGTAACTGTTTAGGAATTCAAACCTGCTGATGAAGGCATCTGTGTTCACAAAAAACAAATCCTGTAGAAGCATGCAGGAAAGGCCAGACTCTTGGGGGCAAAGAATATACACAGAAGCTTCTGGAGACCTCTAGGCCATCAGTCTCAACTTGAACTCTCATACGAAGCAGGGAGGAGCCAGGGGTTCCTGGAATTCCCATTCAACTGCCCTCCACATGGCAGTCTTGGGTTTCTGGGTTCAGTTAAGGGTGGGGGAGGTGAGGCAGTTTGGGTCCTCCTTTATTGTATCTTCGCTTCTCTGGCATACTCCTTTTTAACCCTTTCTCTCACACTCGCTTTTTCATTTCTCTTCTCTCCTTTGTCTGATCTGTCCTTCCTGTCTGTGTTCCCAGTTCCCATCCTGTGCAGAGTTGCACAGCACTGGGATATTCAGTCCAGCAAGATGGCCTATTGTGACCCAGAGGCCAGGGATGTGCCTCAGCTGAGGCCCCTTGGGGTCATACCATTGAAGTGAGCGGGGCTATGACCTCAATTTTGTGAGTTATGCTTCTCATGCCTTTGGGGAGGACCCAGCGAGTTCCAAGGGAGGAAGTGCTTTCAGAAGTGGCATGTTGAGCCTTGCAAAGTGGCACTAGAAAGATAAATTTCCTGTGTTGCTCCTTAGCCAACAAGTTCTCTGCTCCCCTAAAACATCAATAGCTGCTTCTGCAGACACACAGCATCATAGGGGGTGCTTGGCCACAGGATCCAGGATTGGCACCTCTGAAGGGACCTGCAATTGCTGTAACATCCAACATAGTCTTGAGTTCCCTGAATTCAGAGTGGAACTGCAAGCTGCAGGGGAAGTCCGGCTCTTACATCATTGACATCGTGGTTGAGGGAGTGAATCAAAGCAGAAATTGCCGGAATCTGAAGATACGTTTTTGGAAGTGCCAAAGCCATTCCATGTTTTATCCCCATGGTTGATGACATGCCATCATATTAGCTCTCATATTCAAATCTGAAAGAACAAAGTTGTAACATCAGTTTTTACCAGAAGTCTGGTCTTTTTTGGAGGGCAGCCGTGGATGTCCACACAGTTTGAAACCGAGCTCAAAATCTGTAGGAAGAGGTTGGCCTCTCTGGTGGCAATTCAAACAGTGTGTGTTGGGGCTGGAGAGAGAGTGCCATGGCTAGGGCCATCTTGCATGAAGATGACCGTGGTTCAGCCCCTTGACCGCATGTGCTCTCCTAAACCCTGCCAAAAGTGATCCTAAAGCACAGAGAGAGGAGTGAGCCCTGAGCACTGCTGGGTGTGGCCTCCTCAACAAAGTAGCTCTGTGTGTGTGCACTCACTGGATGGAAAAGTGCTAGGTGTCATTTAGGAGCTTAGGGAACCCCAATATAAATGGGCAGGTTGGGCAATAGAAGCTATAGACATTACTGAGCCCTAGTGGTCATGAAATAGGAAGAAAACCTGGGGTCAAGGGTGTTGGGGAATGCCGGTTGGGAAACTGTTAGTTGAGGCCAAGATTCTGACCCCGGCCTGAGGCTATAAATAGGGGCCCCAGGAGAGCATGGGGGACTTCCTGATGGAGAAAGCAGTGGCCCCTGGTGCCTGGGCTGGACAGCCAGCACCAGGGAGGAGAAGCCGCCTGATGCCTAGGCCCAAGGGCCAGCACTAGAGCTACAAGGCCTGGTGCCTGAACCTGAGGGCTGGCATCAAGGCCACAGGGCCACAGGGCCACAGACCTACAGGGCAACCGGGCAACAGGATCAAATGGAGAAGCAAAGTAAATTATGGGCGCAGAGTAACAGAGAAAAAAGAGGCAACAGGCCAAAACACTGAAACAGGGAAATAGAGTTAGGGATTCAGATGAATAAAGAGAAAAGAGGCCCTGAAGAGAAAAGCCTTGAACAGAAAGGACCTAAGCAAAGAGGTCCTGAAAAGAGAGGTCCTGGGGAGGACCCAAAAGGTGAAACTCTGAAGAAAGACCTCAAGAAGAGAAAAGTCCAGAAGAAGAGGGGGGCAGGCACAGATGCCTGGAGGAGAGCAGCCTTCTGGAAAACCTGTTGGGAGAGAGCCAGAGGTCCCTGGAGAGAGGTTCCTGTAGGGAGCAGTGAGATGAAGCAAAAAGTAAAAAGTAACAGAAGACTTATTGAAAGTAACCTTCAGGAACCTCTAGCCTTGTACTTTCTTCCATAGACAGGTCAGGGGGGAACGGTGTCTGCCCTGGACACGGGCTGGGGGCCCTAACGGATTTGAGTAATGTTGGGGACCCAGCTAGGCCTGAGTATCTGTTGCCATAGTAACCCCTTGACCCCCAATTACTATTAGGACCCTGGAATCCACAGGGGGTCCTTTGAGCCTGGGGCCTTGGAACCCCCATGAGGGGGAAGCCATAATCACCCCTCATCTTTTGAAAAAGCTCTAACAAAGGGTGTCAACAGTTTCTAGTTGGGGGGAAATGGTGACTGGAGGAACATCTGGCAGAAATGTTGGCAGTCTAAAGACTGTGAAGAGTCAGGCTACAGAAAGGTCAGGGATGAGAATGCATGAGGGGAAACAGGACCACATGGTTTATTGGGTTAGAAGCCAAGAGGCTGGAGGAAGAAGGAAGAAGAGGCTGCCCTGTGGGAACAGGCAAGCATGGAAGTATGTCCATAAAGGGAGGCGCTCCCAGTGAGTGCCCAGCCACATGGATTTTAGGGAGGAGAATGGGCCATGATTACAGAGCTTGAGGACTGAGAGAAGATGGGCCCAGGATGTGCTGTGTCACGGGGGCCTGTGTGGGATCCAGGCTGAGTGGGGGAAAGGAGCCCCAAGAAGAGCCGGAGGCAGAGGGGAGAGTGGGGCTCATTCCCAGTGTCTGCAATCCAAGGGCGTGGAGCAGCAGTGGGAAAATGGACATGGGAAGGGGTGAGGATCCAGAGCTGAGCCTGCCTCAGTGAGGGGCTTCCAGGGAGAAACGCCATGCTGGGATCCTGGCCCTCCTCAGCGAGCTTGAGCCCAATGCACCCCCTCTCCGGGCTACCCTACAGGAAGCAGTCACGTGGACACCTCTCCCTGGAAGGAAGCAGAGACTTGGGAGGTGAAGTGTGGTCAAGGACATCATGCAAAGCAGACACTGTTGGGGACTGGGAAAAAGTGAGCCACATGTCAGAGACAAGGGGGTGGGTGGGTGGTGTTTGAAATGCTGTGAAACTGGTGGCTGTCAGTATTAGCGTTGTGCCATGCCATGGAACCAGACTTCTAGAGACTTTGGTGGCAAAGTAGGAAATGAGGGAATGAGGGCATGGTCTAAGTGTACAGGAGGGGGTGTGAGAGGACAGATGTAGGTGATTCTGGGTTGTTTTAGAGATGGGCACTTGCTTGACCCAGAAGTACCACCAAGGCCATGTCCCATGACCCCATTAGCTGCCATGTCCCATGTCCCCAGAAGTACCACCAGCCTCTGTCCCATGACCCCATTAGCTGCACAGGACCACAGCAGGGTGGGGCACAGCAGAAATTTTTCTGAGGCCTCACTGAGCACTGTCTGACTGTGCATGGCTGACAAGGCCTGGGCAGTAGAGGTGGGTGTGGGATGGGGGAGAGGGGATGTCAGAGGACTAGTGTGAAGTCCAGTTTCCTCTTCCCAGCTTTGCAGTTTTGTCTAAGACCTTAGGATGGTGAGCTTGGTCTTGTTGCCTGTTGCCTCTGAGCTTTGGGTGTCTTTAGGAGCTGTCCTTTATTACATAGATGACCCATTCAGAGTCCAAGAAGTCCTCTGAGACTGACCTCAAGGCCATTCAGAGCAAGCAAAAAACCCAACCACATTACCACTACTCAACCACACATATGCACATGTACACATTGACCATTGACGCACACACACATGCATGCACACACAGACTTGCACATACACACATACACCAGATGTCAAAGGCATGAGCTGGGGGAAGCAGGGACTGGCCCACTTAGTCCCTCACCTATAGGCTGCCCACAGGGAAGAGAAAGAAATAGAAAATGCCAAGTGCCAATCTGAGTCCAGGGAGGACGGTGCCATCTGTGTCTGGAGAGGTCACCTCTGCCCAGCCTGGAGTGTCAGCCCACACCTCACCGCTAGAAACCATTGACTTCAGCGTGTAGCGGCCTGGCCTTTCCCTCCCACAAACACTTGCTGATTTGGCTTCCACCTCGCGCTCAACCGCAGGCACCAGGCCACTGAAGCGGAGCAGGGGTCCTGGGGAGCAGAGCAAGCTCACCCGTGTTTGCCCAGCGCCCTGCCTGTTCCTCGCACAGACAACGACCTCAGTGAGCCCAGGCTTTCCAACTTCACTGAGGGTTACTGTGCAGCCCCGTTTCCCCTGATTATCTTGAAGCCTGTCAAGCTGCAAGGCTCTCCCTTCCCTCTTTGCTCTTTCTTCCTAATAGACATGAAACGGTCCAGTCAATAATATTTTACTTGTCTTCCCACTGCGTGTCTCCTCTTCTGATCAGTTTAGGTGGGTTTGACTGCAGAAAGTCAGAAGGGAGGTTAAGATCTGAAAAGTTCAGCCAAATGTTATCAGCCTCAGAGATGTTGCTAAGGGAAAGGCCCCCAGCCCTTGGCGACCAGAGCCAATAATAGCTGCGATTCACTGATAGCATCAACGCCTGTCAGACACGCAGGCGTTCGCGGTTCGTCTATAAGCGCAAACACCTGTATCCAGTCAAGCTACGATGGTTATCCTCTCTTCCCTGTCATCCCATCGGGTCCTTGAAGGGGCTGCCAGGATGTTCTAAGCTGTGAGTTGATTTATAAAGTGAAGGGTCTCTTGGAAACTTTGGCATGGACAGGGAAACGGAGTAATGCCGCGTCTCCTGCTGGGAGTGGCAGGGCATTTTGACAAGGGTTAAATAGACAGTCTTCATTTAATTACATTTCGAGTCCTGGCACCAACCGCCCAAACCGTGGGAAATGGGACTTGGGTTACTTTGATTGCCTCCACATGCCTTCTGAAAGGACACTTAGTACTCATTTGAGATTTCTGTGTGTGATGAATTAGATCAAAGTGACTAACAAACAGTGTGCATGGAAGTGCTTCAGAATGGGGTCTGTGCAGTGAGATATTTTCAAGATGGGACCAACAGTGCTCCAAGTGCAGAGTAGTTGGAAGTGGCAGGAGACACCACCTGTGTGGTCTCTGGAGGGTGGCAAGGTTGAGACAGGCCTGGGAGTTCTACAGAAAATCTCTCCTTGGCCCCCACATCGGGCCCACGGCCATGAAACCTGGAGCAGTCAGGGACCCACGTCCTGCTGTGCCTTCCCGCTGCTGCCTACTTCACGGCTTTGCTTTTCCCTGCCTGGGCGTTCTCTGGGTGCTCAGCCTCCCCGAATGCAGGTCCATCAGCCCAAGCGCCAGCCCTGCACGCTGAAGGCAGAATTGCTGGAGGACAGCCAGGCCTGCTGTTCCCTGCACTCCCAAGGCCACCTGACTGTTCCTCTATTTGGCACCCCTGACTGGCCAGTGATTTTGTTGTCTCTTCAGTGTTCACCAGGGGGAGCATAGGGTCGGGTTTCACGGTGATGGGGGGGGGGGGGTGTTCCCTGCAGTCAGAGCCAGAGAAGCTGCCCCTCCATAGTCTCCTAGAGGGCAAGGTTCTCCAGGCCCTTGTGAGGATAGCAGGAGATGCTGTATCAGGGTCGACAATACAAAACTGGACCTATGTGTCTGAGCAAAATCCCTGGAACACAGTAAGCATCTTTCTATGAAGACTGTCTTCTTTTCTTCCTTCCACTAATTGCCACTCACTAGTCATTCTCCAGCTTCGGGCCTAACCCCATGAAATGTCTATGTGATAACTGAGATTAGAGCAAGTGCACAGGTACCCACTAGCCCGGCTTAATGCCCCAAGTCAATGCCCAGCAGTGAGTTAGCCAAGGGTGTCTTGGTTCAGCTCTCAGGCCTCATATCCTGTGGGGCATCCCCACTCCCTAGAAGGCCGGACTGGTGATGGGGGCTCTGGCCCACTCCACACCCACTTCTGTGCTTTGAGTCTGTTGGATCAGCATGAGGGTGCTCTCAGGGTTGAAAACATGGCCAGCAGGACTATCACAAAAGATACATGAAATTTTTTCTCATTTTAATTTTGGGAGGGAGTTGGAGTTTTTGACCATACCTGGTGGTACTCAGGGGATGTTCCTGACTCTGTGTTCAGGAGTGACCCCTGGCCATGTTTGGGGAACATTCTGGGGATCTGAACCAGGGTTGGCTGCGTGTGAGTTTCTCTGGTCTCAACAGTTCTGTGTTTTGGTGAAGGGTGAAAGGACCGAGATGGGAAGGACCAAGTGACTACTGACTTTGTCAGGCTTTGGTTGCTTAACTCGACTTACATGTTTACTTATCAGAGACGCCAACGTTGTCTTTGCCTGGAAGTAGTCTTATGTTAATCCTGAAAGGGACCAAATCTTGCCCCCCCCCAACACTGCAGCACTTCAGGCTAGTCCAGAGGGTTGACTACCCCAGAATGAAGAGTAAGGCATCTCATTGCTTTTTTTTTTTCTTTTTCGGTCACACCCAGCAATGCTCAGAGGGTTCTCCTGGCTCTACACTCAGGAATTACTCCTGGCAGTGCTCGGGGGACCATATGGGATGCCGGGGATCGAACCCGGGCCAGCACAGGCTGGCCGCTGCAAGGCAAATGCCCTACCCACTGGACTATCGCTCCAGCCCCTGCTTTTCATTTTGAAGGGAAAAAGAAAGCAAGAAATGAGGGAAAGAGAAAACGGCCTGTCCAGGTGTGAGGAGTCACAGAGAATTGGTTATTTGGAAGACGTTACCAAGCAGGACCACTGCTCAGGAGGGAGCCGGAGTGAAATTTCATTCTGAATGTGAAATAAGTGATCAGATAAATTGTGTTCTATTCCTTCCGGACTAACCCCCTAACACACACAATTTTATTTCAATTGTAGAAAAATTTAATTCCTTTAGAGTACATGTTTTAAGAGGGAATATCAAAAACTTTTTTTTTTAAAGCCACAGACTGAGTCCACAAAAGTGGATGTACTCAAGGATCAATTCTGTGTGGCCTCTTGAGTGGAGACTTCTGACTATGGCTGGTGCTAGATTTTGGCATCCACAGTGAATCAGCTTCTGGATGAGGAGTAGCAGAGACCACTAATGAAAGGTCCTCACGTGCAGAGAGAAGCTGCCCAACACATGCTTAAACTCTTAAGGTTTCAAATCTGTCAGGGAAAATTAGCTTCTAATGAACATGTAGGCGTGAATAATGAATGCACCATTGATATTTACTGAGTGGTTAAGTATCATTTCTTTGGTTTCATTTCCAGCTGACACAGGGTGTGGGGGGAGGGTGGGCAGGGGTTGGGGGATGGATCTGGGACCCAGCCCCTGGGATGGGCAGTGCAGGAGAGAGACCATCCATGGGTGACAACTGTGAGCTTCAGATCCCTGTGGTGACCTGCTAACAGGGACATCCAAGGGTGTATTGGGACATCTTGGGGCCGACTGAGGATCATAGAGACATCCTAAGAATACACTAAGATGAAAATTCACATCTCAGGGGCCAGAGCGATGGCCCAGCGGGTAGGGCGCTTGCCTTGCACACGGTTGGCCTATGCCAGCCTGGGTTCGATCTCCGGCATCCCATATGGTCCCCTGAACACTGCCAGGAGTAATTCCTGAGTGCAGAGCCAGGAGTAACCCCTGAGCACCGCTGGGTGTGATCCAAAAAGAAAAAAAAATCACATCTCAGGAGAATTCACCAATGTAACACCCCAGCCCTCCATCTAACAGAGACGCCAGTCACACTGGAGGTGCTCCCACAGGTAAAGAGAGGTGCCCTCACCCTCTATGTACCTCCTCCTTCAGAACTGGTCTCCTTAAAGGCTGAGTCTCAAACACACGTTTGAGACTGTGTGTTCAGCAGTGTCTCTGGATTTGCTTGATTAAATGTGGAGAAATGTTCCTGGGGAAAGCAGCGGCTCCCCATTTATTCCAGCCTCCTGTCTCTGACGCAGTACTGCCTGGTTTATGGCCTGGTTGCTGGGTGTTGGAGGTGAGTAATGCCTGCTGGAGCTGAGGCCCCAGCCACAGAACCACAGGGAAGGGCAACGTCGGAGCACAGGAGGGATGTTCTTCATATTTCTCACAAAAGGCGAAGGGTTGCATGACAGAGGTTAACATAACAATCTTCTCTTATTACAGTGATTTATGTGTGCATAACTTCAGCAGTGAATGTCATCTAGAAGGTCCTTAATTGGCAGACTTGGGGGGACCACAGAGGGAGAAGACAGAGAGCACGCTGGAGAAACAAGAGTGTCAGCTGCCATTCCTGCTTCAGCCCCACAGAGGAAGGCTCGTTACATCTCAGGGGCAGGCAGTCAACTTTTAAACTTTTGATTAACCTGATCTCTGCTAATGAAATACGAAAAGGAAGAGAAGATCTTCAACTGGAGATGATTCAGATCTCGTGTGCAGATGACTGCCTAGGGTGCTGGAGACAAGGAAACAGAGGCCTCTGGCAATTCTCTTTCAAAGACAACAATACTGTAATTTGCAGTGATTATGACTTCAATGAGTCACTTGGTCTCATCTTGCCACATAGGGTATGATGGTGTATTTTTAGGAATGTCAAAAAATGCATTTTCTTTTGTGAAGATATTCTGAGCTCTCAGAGGAAGGTGTTTGAAATAGTTCACTGCGCTGGGGTTCTGGGGATGCATTTTGGATAAGGCTCTTGACCCTCTAAGAAGATGGCTGCTTCTGGAAGGTGGGATCTACCAGGACTGCAGAGACACTTCCTGGATGCAAAGTCACTATATCAGCCATCTCTTCAGGACACCGTGAACTTTCTAAAAGCACCATTTGGAAACATCTGTGTTTTTGGTGCCTAGACATTTGTTTGTCTTTCTAGGCGTCAAACTCCAGCATCTATGGATTGGGTGTGTCTTAAATTAGAGGTCTAGCTCCTTCTTGGGCTGCTAGCCTTTGAAAGAAGATAAGAATGAATAACTTGCACTTATGATCTAAATCAGTAGTTCTCATTTGGGGGTCGAGAAGCATCCCTATGGGCCCTCTAGGATACCTCAAAGGGAATCATAGATGAAAATCCCATAAATGGGAAACCACTGTGTGAAATGAGGAGGCTAACCAGTGGAATAGGAAAGCACAAGAAGGACACAGAATTGGATCAGGGCCTTGGTTGGAAAAAGGTTAAAAAACACTGATATAAACCATAGTTTGCTAAAATTGCTATCTTTAACTTGGGTTCTCCCAGAAGCTGACTTACTCACAAAATTGGAGCGAAAGTTGTTTAGTAGTGACCCCAGGATACAATGATAGGAAGGAGTGGAAGGGGGGATTTAATAACTAATTTTATGGTTCCATTTATTTAGTTGGGTCATGGTGCCCAACTATGGGTTTTTCTGTGAGGGTACCTGTAGAATGAGATCAGCATGGGTGGACTTTGAGCAAAGCAGTAATGGGTGTAAAGTCATACCCATAATGTGGTTGGGTTTCCTCCAGTCCATCAAATGGAATAAAAACAGACATCTCCCAAGCAATAGGAGAGGAAATTCTGCTCACAGTCAGTCTTTGAACTTGAACCAAAGCATTAGCTTGTCCCAGAAGGCTGGCCCACCCTGCAGATTTTGAGCTTGCAAAATTACGTGGGGCCATTCAATTTCCTAATATTAATCTCTCCATATCTTTATTATGTGGAACAGCCCATGCACAACTTTGCATTTGGTGCTTTTCTGGCCTTTGTTTGCCAGGGAACGTTCAGCATAAGCAATGTCAGGACAGCCTTAATGTGAGTGAGGTGGAGAGAGTGATAACTATTCATGGCTTAGCTGTGTACTTGACAGGGTGCCGAGAAGACTCCAACCTGGCATTAGCTATACCTAGAAGCATCCTGGGTACATGTCTTGAAGGATAAAATCATTAGTACTATTCTCATATAATTTATTGTTGCACTTTTTAAAGTGATGTGTCTTTAGTTTATAATGTGGAATTTCTGGGGTCTAGCAGCACACCTCTGTTTGCGTATCACACTCATTATGCTCACGACCAAAGATAGACGGGTCTTTGGGCATGAAATGGCCCAGGATATCACTGTTGATTGAGTTCAGTTACATGAAATGCCTGATTCCTGCAACAAAAACCAAAACTCTTTGGTTCCACGAAGGCCTTTCAAGTCAACCCTGTTTCTGTAGATCTGCATTTCTGGCTGAGGCAACTCTAAACTTTCCTCTCTATGTCAGAATCAGGGTCCAGTTTTGACGGTTCCCTGCTGGTCTCCTAGTCAAGTCAGAACTTCTTCCTTTAAAGACTCTCCAATAGTTAGGGCTGTTGCTATTATTTGACATTAAAGCAAACGTGTTAACATAAAAAAGTTTCTCTATTTACAGCTCACTTCCTTTAGGGGGCTAACAGGCAGAAGGTAGACTTTTACCTGCCACCTCTCTGAAGTCATGGATCTACCATACCTACCTGTGAAGCACTCGACATAGCTCATATATAAGAGGTGGGAAATATACTTGGAACAATAATTTCACACGTTTAATGACCAGTGTGCAAGCAGGACTGCATCTCTGCCTAGTGAGCTCCAAAGGGTGCCATCTTTTTTATAATCTGTGGGTTGGGGGAACAGGCCCTTTAAAAACTCAAAGTGGTCTGGGTGTTCTAATGGCCCTTGCTTTCCTTTTGTGAAAACCCATGTGTCTGTGGGCGCATGTGCCACTACTCAGTGGGTGACAGCAGTGATCAGAAACATAATTTTCAATATTTATGATTGAAAATGTAATTTAGAAATGAAAGAAAGGGCACTTGTTCCTCCTTAGCTTGAAGTGAAATCATTGTTTGGAGACGTGTTCTTTATACAGTTAATCTGGCCAGCATAATTTACCACACTGTGGCTGAATTGTAAGTCGGGTGCTCTATTCATCAAACAAGAAATATTTGTGCAAAATGCATATGAATTAGTAGGTGTTGTGTGGCGCTGTGGTGTGGTGATTTGATTTCAGAATGGCAATGGCTTCATGGGCAGGACTTCTGCAGTTTTACTCTAAAAGGTATCTGCTCCAGGGGGCAGCTCCATCCAGGGGTCAACAGGAAGCTGAGCAAAGGAGTTCACAGGTCAGATCACAGGCCTCTGTGACCTGGTGAGGGAGGCCTGCTAGTTGGTTATGTGGCCTTCATAAGGACATTCTCACACTTAAAGACGTGAGACTGTGGCTTATGGTATGGGGCTTGGCCGGCCCATGGTGTGTATTTAATGCTGCTATCTTGAAACAATTTAATAATCACAAAAGTTAGGAAAAGCAGCACCAGGAGTTCCTGTGCATTCTTCCCTTGGCTTCTTCCAATGTCTTTATCTTAGGTAACCACAGTACGTGATTTTAAACCAGCAATTGACATTGCTAAAATGCATTCATGAAATTGCAGACCGTATTTGAGTTACTTGTATAGGTTTTTAAACATTGAGTTGGTGGCCAGCGCTTTCCCCTGAAGGTAATGGCAAGAGGATTTCTTTGGGCTGGGCATAGGTTCTTCTACAGGCACATAGTGAGTAGTGAGTAGACAGTGACAGTGGGTATTAAGAACAGCCCTCCTGAGGGGCAGGTGTGCCCTTATTTGCCATGGCTCTTGCTACTCCACCCTGAACTACAGCCTGTTGGCTCTGGCCATTTGCACAACCTTTCTGCCACCAGATGATTTGGTATCTGTGAGCCCTGCGATAAATGCTACAAGTCCTCCAGTGGGATGTGGGAGCTTGCCAGGCCATCCTTGTTAAGAGGCTCCCATGTGAGACCTCTTGCTGCTTATCCCTGGGGGTTCCATTGGAAAGGAGTGGTAATTTACACAGTGGGGTAATGGGATGGTAGACTGCCAGTTGAGAGGTGTTCAGGACACATAACATGCACTGGTGGCCAAATACAGATGCACTGAATTTTTATGAATAGCTGCTGGCATTGCTAGGGGAAGCAGGGGAAGAGCCCAGCTTGGGTCTGAGCAACATTCCTCATGGTTCACTCTAGCTCTCCGCTGAGTTATGTGGAACTCAGTTTGGTGGAACATAACTGCTCTTCTGCAAGGTGGGGAGTAGATTTGGAGGCAGAGCAATGTATTGTTTTCTCCAATGGTGGCATTTAACTCATAAGCAAATAGGCATTGGATCCTGGTTCTGAGGGCATGTTTATGTAACTTCAAGAGAAAGGAAGTGGGGGGCATGATTTGATTTAGACTCAGGAGACTATCTTCTTGCTGGGAGATTCTAGCTCCTTTTTTTGGGAAAGGTGTCAACATAGCAGAATATTTTGCAAAAAGCAGAGCTTTTTGCAGAGCCCTGGCCAGGGCTACTGTCTCTCCCCAAATTCAATTCAGGAAATACCTACTGATGACCACCATGTACAGGAATAGCAGTAGGGGATGGGATTGTCACGAGACTGCTAAAGTCCAACCCTTGGCATTGAGGGACTTTTTGGGCACAGGGGTCATCCATCCCACAAACTAGACTGACAGTGGATCCCAGAGGGCCTTTGACCAGTGGCCTGGGGAGAGAGCAGTGAACACTGACAGGCCTTAGAGATTGTGGTTCTGGGCAGCCTGCACATACCATATGGACCATAAGGCAGAGCAATCAAGGCATCATGTTCTTTCTGGCTGGAGGGCGCCTTTCTAGTGGTTGAGTGAACAGTGGTGGTAGGAGGGAAGAAGAAAGCAACAGAAGCATCTGGAAAGAATGACAAACAGCATTTCCGTCAGAGTGCCCCTTCCCGGAATGGCGGCTGCTCCTTTCGGCCTCCCGTGTTAGAGGATTAGTTCTGGATTCTCTTAGTAATTAATAGCATTTAAGTTCCAGGGCAGTCAGTTTTGATTAGGCCAACATTAAATTAATCCAATCTGCAAACACTTACTCTCAAAGCACAACTCGGGGGAGGAGGAGGCTGGATGGACAGAAGGATGCGCTCCTCATTGGATTGCCGGCCACCTCTGAGTAGTTACAGCTGGATCAATACAGCTCCTAGAGCTATAATAAAATGGCTTCGACATGCTCATCTGTGGCTGAGAACACAGTATACACATTGATTTCCTGGCCTGATATAACCCATTTACCTATTCAGCTACCCGTTCAGGAAGGTGGAGGAGTCCCAAGGCCCAAGGGAGCAATGATGCCTGTAAGTAGGTTAGCAAATGCTCGAGAAATGTCTTAATCGGCAGCCTGGCTTCTTCTCTAGGAAGATGGTTTCTTTGTGAAGGCTTCTTATTCTGTTAATGGTTTCATCTGGTGAAAGTTAGGGTGCCGTCTCTTCTGCTCATCAGTTTTTCCCTTCTTATCATGTGAACCTTGAGGATTGTGCTAATGTCTTTGATTTGTGGAGTATTAGGGGCACACTTCCTCAACACTGTCACAGGCCGTCAGGGGCTGTCACGGAGAAGGCACAAGGAATACTCAGTAAGAAGCACACCTTCCAGCATCCTTTCCTTTTTAAATTCCCAAGCCGCTTTTTAAAGAAATGGAGGCTGTTTGATTTCCGCTTATGGGATGACATGGTGCCACTTGGTGCTCAATGCTGTTTTATTGAACAGAGAGGCTGATGCTTAAACTCAGTCAATGAGACCGGCCCCTATAAAACAGTCATCCTGCCATCTAATTAATGCAATAAAGCTGTTATTGTCATGGCCTTCCCAGACCTTGAGCAGCAAGCCTGCTGTTAATGGCTTTGGGTGGTACAGATTCCTGCTCTGAGAGCTTCCAGGTGGGTTCCACTCTGGTCCCTGTTCATGTTGAGATTCACAAAGTTGGTTCTGGTTGTGTTTGGTGAGCAAGTACTTTCCTGAGAAGTGAAGCAGGTGGACTGTGGGCCAAAGTGCTTTGTTTCTGCCTCTCTCAGAGGCTGGAGAGTGGTTCAGGTTCTCCACACAGGAAAATGGAAGCTGGTTAAGGTCTGAGGCAAGCAGCAAGAGGATCAATCATTGCACCAAAGACCTAAATACCAGAATTTCCCTTTTGGGATATTGTCAGAGGTTACCTGAGTGTTGGAGTGACCAAGAGGATTCTCATTTTGGAAGCAGGGCTTAGCTTAGAACCATAGTAGAAAGTCCATAGTTGTTTATGTTTTATTTTACTTTAAATCAAAATGTGTTACGAATCTAAAGTATTCTCATGGGAACAACAAAAAAAGTCTGTAAGTTCATGAACTTATTGTGTTCATTCATAGTGTATATTAAGTATCAAATATTTAATTGCATGTTTTATATACTAAAATCTGGAAGAGGGTTGTAGGAGAGTTCAGTGGAATGAGTGCATGCTTTGCGTGCAGAAGCCTGGGCATATCCCTTACATTGCATGGTGCTTTGTGCACGGAGCCAGGAGAAGTCCCTGAACATCACCAGATGTGACTAGCCCCTCCCTCAATATTAAAAAATAAAATTTCCTGGCTACTATTCCTTTTTAAAATCCTGTTTCCCTGGAGAGATGGGAGCAAATGTCAGTGTCTCCACACCCATCTTTCCTGAATACCTTGGGCAGTCTCTGAGGAGATTATACCCTACTCCTTCCTCCGAGTTTTGGTGGAGTCTGTTTCTTCATCGAACATCTAAGCAGAACCTGGCACTTGGCTACAAATCCTTTAGAATCTAGAAGTGACTTCAGGGCCATCATGGACTTTTCTGTTTCTGTTTCAGATCTATGCCAACGTGCTTTACAAAAGTATACCCCCCAAAGCTTCTTGAATGTGCTGGATGTTTCATTTGTTTAACTCATCATTTCTAGACTGTCTTTGAGGAGTCTTGCTCTGGCATGTGCTTTCACAAACCTGTTAACATTTCAGAGAAATAAACATTTGTTCAACTGTGTTATGTTCTCTTAACTGACCAGTGGATGTTTTTACTCTTCCTTCGGAGAACCTAAGAACATCCTGTTTGTTTCAGAGTTTGGGCAATAAGAGCTTTGATTCACACAGAATGTATTCTTAGCCCTCATGATGAGGGTTCATATATGTTCATCATTTACTTTTTAGATGACAATGTGCTAATTTGCATGCACTAGCTCCTTTAATTATCACAAAAATCCTCAGCAACAGAGACCACATGACATTCATTGCTACAATGAGGACTTGGAGAGGTGACACACTTGCCCAGGTCACATGCCCACAGCATGGTAAAGCTAGGTCTGTCCCTGATGCTGAGACCAAACCTGTTATTACCATCACACTTCTGATTCCAAACCAACAGGCTTTCTTTGCTCACATTAACATCAACTTTTACTGCCAACTTCAGCTTTTAAGACTCATGGATGTTTGGATGACGGACTTAGAAAATTTGTTCTGAACTGTCACTGATAGGAACTTTTCTCCTAGCACCCAGAGGCCTCATGAGATACAGACACACAGATGCTTTTCCTTCATGCATCTATTTATTCTTATTTACATAACTAGCTCAAACCATGTCATACCGCTGCTATTTACCCATCCTGTGGCCCCAATTCTTCTGGTTTAGCTTTGCCCTTGTGGGGAGAGACAGCAAGTGAAGGCAATTTTGTGGTCTTAACCTGATATCAGTTCCATTGCACTAATCTTTGAAATGATTATAGTACATGTTAGACATTAAATCTGGCTTTGGATGTGGCACCCTGCTTATTCATGTGTTTATTCGTTTGTTTCCCTAATATCAATGTGTCTTCCACATTTATTCAGAGAACACATTGCATTATAAGGTGTTGGAAAGAAAAAAGAGATGCCAAGGATCCTAAATTGTGTGCAAGTACCTCTGTGAGGTTCAGTCAACCATGCATTAATTCCCTCAATCCATCATTAGTTGAGTGGTAGAAAGATATGCAAAAGAAAATGGAACTTTGACAGTAAGAGAGTGAAGAGGTTTTACCAATTAGATTATTTGAGTATATGATTCCTCAGACAGAAGGATATTGTCCAAAGGACCCTTTAATTATTATTCATACCTACTGGCATTTCAGAGAATATTGCCAGGGCTGCAAGAATACTCCACTGCAGGTCAATTCAAAGGATGAGCGTCAGCCCAGAGCTGTATCCATAACGGCTGCAGGGGGCTGTAGAGCAGTGCCTCAGTGCTTAGTCAGCAGAAAGGCTTTTGAAGGGAAGAGCTGTTCCTGGCATGATTATCTTGGCATTCTTTTGGTGCCCAGGGGATTGTTCCAACAGTCCTCCCTAATAGGTGGCTGAGATGCCTGAGTCCCAATCCTCCTCCATTTTAAAGATATGTTCTTTGGCTGTATGAGAGAGTGAAGACTACTTTCCATTAAAAACTAATCTCAAAAAGAGCGCCAAACAGCTGAGTCATCCCAGGGAGACCAGTCTATAGGCTGAGAACTCTGCCACCTTCTTGGAATGGGGGCAGGAAGATTCCTCTCCCTGCTGGTAGGCCCAGCGTCCTCACCCACACTCAATATCCTCCAGCATAGAAACAAGCGCAGCTCCACAACTGACCCTTATGAAGCTGCCAAACCACTAAGCTGTTCTAGCTCTACCGTTTCTGGAGGATGCAGCTTCTGAAGTGACACCTCCAAATATCATAGTGCTGACAGCCCAGTAAGAGCACAGCAAATTTGATGGAAAGGTTGTGTAGAAGACCACCATTAGCTCATGAAATGCAAACAATAACACAGAAGACTCAATTAGCAACAATCAACTCAGTAAATCCTCAGAAAATGATTTTAGTAACATCGTTGTGAATATAACAATGATTACAAATCAACTTTTTTTTTTTTTGAGTCACACCCGGCAATGCTCAGGGGTTACTCCTGGCTCTGCACTCAGGAATTACTCCTGGCGGTGCCTCGGGGGACCATATGGGATGCCGGGGATCGAACCCTGGCGGCATGAGCCGGCGTGCAAGGCAAACGCCCTACCCGCTGGGCTATCACTCCGGCCCACAAATCAACTTTTAATGATTTTTTATAATTCCATTTTTATTGTGAAAAGCAATAGAAAGTAAAATTTTCTGTGTTTTTTAAGGGGGGCAGCCTTGGGAAGAGGGTGGGAAATGGGACTTTGGTGAATGGAAGATCACTCTGGCAGTAGGATTGTTGCTGGTGTACTGAATGCCTATAACAATTGTACTATGAACAATTTTGTAAATTATGGTGTTGTGATAAGAAGTGATTTATTGGAATCAAGGCTGTAGTTCAATGTTAAAGCCTTGCATGAATGCATATGACCTGGATTTGATCCCCAGGACACGCACTATGTGAACACACACAAAGGTCATTTCTAAGTCTAAAACAAAAAGAAAACACTAGCAAACAGGAGCCACTTGGTTTCTAAAAGTAGATGATTTATTGCACCCATTTCCTTTGCTTTGGTGATAGTCACAACATTACAGTACTGGGCTTCCTTGCCTAGAACATTTTAGAAATCAGCCTGCTCTCTCAGCTGAGTTTCTAGAATATCATTGACTTTTTTTTTAAGTATTTTATTAACCACCGGAGATATACAAATAAAAAGATATACAATTAAAAAGTTCATGTTTGGGTTTTGGTCATACAGTGTTTCAGCACTTTTGAAGAAAGGCAAAACCTAGAGAATTTCTCCAAGTGGACAAGGGAGATTAAACCTCTCTGGTAATAAACTGGGTAAGGCATTTTGAAATAGGGCAGTGGAGAGCAACCCAGACTTGATTCTTATGAAGGACTCCTTGAGAGAAAATCAAATCCCATTTGGCCTTGAATTTACTCTCTGTACTCTTACAGTTTTAACTATGCATTGTGGGTTGGGGGCGCGGCAAAGCTCAGAATACCTTCTTATGGTTCTTCTTGGTACAACTGTGACTGGAATGAGGTCTGCAGAATTTCTCTTCCTCCCTGCAGCCCTCCACTGACCTCTCTCCTAGTCTCCTTTTCTGTCTGCAAGCTTTCCAGGGTGCGGCTCAGTAGCACACACTGCTTTTCCAGAGAAGACCAAGAAATAGAGCAAAAAAAAAAGTGGCTAATAGGTGGTTATTAGATGTAGATAAACTGTAATCTCAACTCACCTTATGGGCGTAATAATTACCAGTCGGTGCCCATGCCCAGAGCGCCATGGAGTAGAGGAATGCAGCGAAGGCCTTTATTAACCTGCCTGTGCGGGGCTGTGGGTGTGCCCAGCTGTCATTCACACCTCTACATGTGCCAGTGTGTTGGGCACTTTAGCTGTGTCCTTGCACCTCAGAGGTGACTTAGACAGCAGTCTTTGTTCATATCCTGTGTTAACAGTGACATGGAATTCAAGTAAAAAGAATCTGAGCAGTCACAACAAAGCAATGACAGCAAAACTACCCAGGGGCCTGACTTGTGCCACAGGAGAGGTCTTCACACCACTTTGGCTGCTGAGCTTCTGTGCTGAAGGGTCCACCCACAGTCGTGTGCATATTCTTGTTCTTCTTGTTCTTCTTTTTCTCCTTTTTATCTTTACATGTTCTGATACAAGAAAATTCCTACCGGCATCTCTGGCTTGGTGCCATGGGTGCTGGTGGGCTTATTGGGGCCCCTCACAGTTACTACTTGTCTGAGTGCTGTGATTTGGGCAATCTTCTCTCTGCTACCAGACAGTGAGGTTTTGATTTACTTTATGTATAAAATGTAAACAATAGTCCCTGAAGGCAGTGAATGGTGAATGGGGAGGAACCAGAAGAAATCTCTGGACCCCTATGCCCGCCAATACCCCAGTTTCACTGCACTGCTGTCCATGATTCTTGGCCCCTCATTAAAAAACAGCGCCTGCTCCGTTTTTCCATATTCATAACTAATACATGCTTGCTGTAAAAAATTTAGAACACACACACATAAAAGAAAATTATAAAATTAAAATCATCTGTAATCTCAGCACTCAGATGGGAATGCGACCTTTTGAAATATATCATCTCATTGTTTCTTAGGCATAGATATAAATACATATTCACATATAGATTTCTTTTAATAAATGGATCACAATTTTTATTCAGTTTTATATCAGGGACTTTTCACTTAATTTATCCAGGGTTCTCCCCAATATTCAAGTAGTTTTATAGCCTGTATTATTCACTTTCTATGTCATGACTATGGTTCCAAGTCACAAATATTATTTATAACATCATTTTTAATGGGTAATAGTTGCCTACTATATGAAAAACTCCCTTATTGTTGGACATACCTAATACATAATTAAACTAACTTTCTTTGATTTCTGAGATGGGCTGTTTGGAAATGATTATTGGATACCTGCATTTCTAGCTTTTGAGTTCCTGGTTTTTAAAATAATTATTTGCCCATTTGATTTGGAAAGCTGATTTTTATATTAAAGCTATAAAATTTTTTAATCATGAATATTGCAATAATTTCTAATTTAATATTATTCAAAACTTGTGAACTAGGAGCACACATCTGAAAGGTGTTCACAGAAGAAATAGTAGCTCAACTTCATCTCCATGAACTCAGGGAGCCGACGCCAGCCAGCTAGCTCATCTCCCCATGTTCCTACCCACTTCCCTAGAAATAGAACAAGCAAAACCTTTGATCATTTTCATGGCATGAAATCTTTCCTCTGCTCTATGGGTTATCATGTAGGCTTGCACCCAATCCACACTGCAGCTATGATTTGTCTGTTTTAAAACTGTATCTGGAGCACATGGACCGCTCTTTTGTTTGTATTGGTTGTTTGCTGGTGTAGCTCACCCCTTGTCCTTACTCTCCAGGTTTCCATCCTATAACTCGACCACAATGTCTATTCTCATTTATTTTGCTAGATATTTACATTTCCCCCAGTTTTTGTGCAATGGCTACTCTAGCATGTATCTCTTGGTGTGCCTATGTGTGTATTTGGGGAATGTACATAAATTGTGCCAAAGCTTATCCAAGCTCAGCTCATATCCAAGCTTATGATTTCAAAGGGGGATTTACAATTTATACCCCAAATTCAGCATGTTTGACTCTTCTAGTTAATCCACATCTTTACTAAGATGTAGTTCCGTTTTGGTGACTAACAAGACTGATCACTTTTTCATTACTGGTCTTACTGATCACTTGGAAAGCCTCTTTTGTTAAGTTTCTGACAATGTCTCGGTGCCATTTGTCTATCCTGGCTTCTCATCTTTTTCTTACAGCAGAGTGATTTTGATTTACCACCTCCGTTTCTTATAGGAGCCTCCCCAGCAATGCTGTTGTCTGCCACCCCTGACGATTGACAACCAACTCCAGTGATATGAACCCTGAAGGCTTGGTGCTCTGACCTGGCAATGCAGTACTACTTGAGTCCATGGGGCTGGGGTTCTTTCTGGCGGCCACGCCCCAGTATTTGGGGGTCTCATGAAGATACGATTGCCTTGTGCATGCAAAGCAAGTATCTAATCCCTTTGAACTGTCTCCCTGTCCACCACCTTCCCTTTTAATTGATGTATCACAGAGAGATTCTCATCCTGTTTTTTTTCCTTGCTCATTTGATGAGTGTAAGTTTTTTAGTTTTAATTCAATAAAATCAACCCCCAAGTCATAAATATACTCTTCTATATTTTCCCCAGCAACATTATTATGCAATTTTTACATCTAGATATATTTTCCACTGGGAGTTGAGTTTTATGTTTTATGTGAAGTAGAATTTAATTTTAAATAAGCATTTAGATGTTGCATTGCCATTTCCTTATGGCTCTGAAATACCAGTTTTCCTTCATA